>VXAZ01006215.1:778071-836823 GCA_013399875.1 Gymnorhina tibicen
TCCATCCCTCCATCCATCCATCCATCCATCCATCCACCTACCTACCTACCTACCTCTCTGTGTATCTGCTTCAAGCCAGGTTAATGCCCGGAACATTGCCAAGAGTATCTCAGCTGGAGTTTGTGTCCCTGTTTTGGCACACACAGAGTTGGTGTCCTCGAGCACCACGCACCTCTTGAGAGGATCCTCCTGGGCTGGTAAGAGCAGAGGAGCTTGTGGCAGGGTGGAGAAAGCTGAGGGTGCAAGGAGGTCCCAGTGCTGGCACCACTGGACCTCTCCCTTGGGATTCTGCAGCCCTCTGTCCCTGGCAGTTCATGCCTTGGCTCTTCAGAGTTCACTTGGGGATTCCAGGGATGAAGGAAAGGCACTGCTGCCTCTCCTTCCACGGAGCTTTTACAGCCATTGAGGTTCATCGAGTCAATAGAATCTCCTGAGCTGGAAGGGACCACAGGATCATCAGTCCAGCCCCTGGCCCTGCCCAGGACACACCAACAACCCCACCCTGGGCATCCCTGGCAGCGCTGCCCAAACGCTCCTGGAGCTCTGGCAGCCTCGGGGCCGTGCCCATTCCCTGGGGAGCCTGGGCAGTGCCCAGCACCCTCTGGGGGAAGAACCTTTCCCTCATCTCCAACCTAAACCTCCCTCCTCCCCCAGGACAGGACCCAAGGGAATGGCTGGGGGATTTTACTGTAATATTTTTGTCAGCAACACTGAACTGCCTGCTCAGCTCTTCCTCTACCCCATCCCTGACCCCAAACCCCTGCACTGGGTACACCCTGCAGGGAAAGCTGACTTTCTTTCAGGTGCTGGTGTGACCTGCCCTGGCCACTGCTGGTTCTTGAGCTTGCCATCCATCCCCCTCCCCTGCTTCCCCGGAGGAGTGGAGTGCGTGGGGTGCGCGAGTGTGCGGGGGGCGGTGAGAAACCCCAGACACACAAAAGCTGGAGGAACCACCAGCAGCTGTAACCCTGGCAACTGTGTCTCAGCATTTGAATGTAATTATACCTCGAACGTGATAAACACTCCCAAGGACTCCTTATGTGGAGATCATACTAAACAAGTCTTTGAAATTACCCTCATCAAATATTGATAGAGGGAGAGTTTTTAAAAAAAATAAAAAAGAGAAAAGGGAAAGAGAGAGAAAAGGCAAATTCTTGCTCTTGCCCACGGGTTAATGAGGATCTGTTGGTTTATCACCACGGTGCAAACCCCGCCGAGAGCTCCAGAGCACTGCAAAGTTAAAAGTGGGGGCGGGAGGAGAAGAGAAATAAAACCATCAGGTGAGGCAGCTCTATCGATCAGCATTTTGTTTTATGTTTGGCATGCAGGAAAGCCATCCCAATAAACACCATTTATCTTGCCCAGCCCTGGCAGCCAGGGTTTAATTGCTCGGGAGCAGGAGTGGGCGGCGGAGAAGGGGCGTTTCTGAGGTCCATCAGCACGGACGGTTGTGTTGGTCAGCAGAGCACTGAGCATGGGCATCTCCTCCCACCTGCAGGGTTGGAGACAGCAGGCAGAGTGTTTTCCCTCAGGAGAGGAGGTGGAAGTCCCAGGTGGTTTCCAGCAGCTGTGGATCAGGTGTGTAGGAACATCCCTGGCAGTGGTGGTGGTAGCCCAGTGTGCGGATGCTCCTTGCTGGCGCTCATCTCCTGCCAGCACCCTTGGAAAAAATCCACCAGGGGCCTCCCCTGGCCCTGGTGCTGTGCAAAGGGAGGGAGCTGGGCTGCAGTTGCCTCCCCTCCTCAAGCCAGGTAGGGGCAAGAGACGCACTAAAAAAAGGGCATGAGTGGAGTTGGGACGGGTTGCTGTGCTCAGCAGATACCCTGTGCAATGCCTGGAGGAGGTTTGGTGAGCAGAGGAGCTTCTGGTCTCTTGGCTCTCCCAGCAATGTGTGGGGCCGGGGAGAACAGGGATGAAGAAGCACCAGTGCTGCCCAGAAAAAGGGAGCGGCTCAAACTTTGTTGGGGCAGAGGCTCTGGAGATGTGGAAGAGGGGGAGAGGGAAACAGCTCTTCATCCTGGCTCTGCGGGCAGTGAGTGTCAGGGGAAGAAAGCTGCAGGGGGCCAGTTTTGTGAATTGCTGGTTATGAGGTAGTTGGTGACTTTCTGAGCTGGCTTTGAACGGGGAGAAGAGGCAAACAGGGGGCCCCGGCTGCGGTTGGGTTGTTGTCGGTGTTGGCTGATTTGCCATAACCGACTCTCACCTGGGGTCATGGAGACCCGGGAGCCGAGGTGTGCTGTCCCTGTGCGCTGGGGTGGGGATGCTGGTGGTACTGATGTGCTCTCACCTGACTGAAGGTTTTATCACTCGGGAGAGGTTTGCAGAGCAAACCTGAGCTCCAGAAATAGAGGCAGCAGTTGACGTCCCCATGCGACCCCAGTGGGAACAGTGGCCAGGGGGACTGGGAGTGCAGCCAGAGGGCAAACAGCATTTTAATAGGAATGAGGGAGGCATGATGGGATCACCAGCTTGGTGGAGAGCTGTACATCCCTGCTGGAAAACCTCCCTTCCCCACTGAGCATCTCTGTTCCTGGCAGGCCTGCACCTAAAACAGTCTCTCAGCACTCCCTGAAAGGACCTGGAAACATCTCCAGTTTGGAGAAAACTCCAACCTTCATCTCCAGCCACCCCGATCTGCAAAGTCAGCCCGATGCCAAGAGACGTGC
This sequence comes from Gymnorhina tibicen, assembly GCA_013399875.1. Classification (NCBI taxonomy): domain Eukaryota; kingdom Metazoa; phylum Chordata; class Aves; order Passeriformes; family Artamidae; genus Gymnorhina; species Gymnorhina tibicen. Next base: position 780,738 of record VXAZ01006215.1, read on the forward strand.
CAGGTTAGATGCCAGCCTGTGACCGAGCAGGACTGGCACGTTGCTGAGATCCACCCGATGTGTCCCCAGCCCGTGCCAGGGCCAGCTCGGTCCTTGTGCTGGGAACAGCAGGCATGGCTGTGACACACAGACACCGCGGCCCTCTCGAGCACTGCCAGCTATTTTATGGGCTGCTTGGAAACAGCTGGAAAGCCCTGTAATGCCAGTGCTCAGTATTAGTTACTGCTGGTGCAGCTGGGAGAGGAAATAAGGGGGAATTGCAGCTCTGGAAGATGTTTTGGGCATCGCTGGTCCAACACCGAGGGTGGGTTTGTGGAGCACAAGGCAGCTGTGGCTCAGGTGTGGGAAGCAGAAGGTCTGCTGGACTCCTCCACACTGGGAGATGATTGTGGACAGCGTGGAGTGTGTTGGAGGGAAAGAGGTACATCTGAAATGTATTTCACAAATGGTTCAAAGAAAGCTGCACTCACCCTATGGCTGCTCTGCCTCCTGCTGAGCTGCTGGCTGAGGCTGTTCCCCATCCAAGGACGGACTGGGGTGGATCCTATCCAGTGTGTGCTGGTGATCACTTGCTGTTTGCTGGAACAGGGAAGAGGGGTCTGGACAACATGTTGGATCTGAAGCCTTTGAGGGGGGATCCAGACGGTGTCTGCATCCCTTGTTTATCAGGCGAAAAACAAAGAACTTTAGAAAAATCTCAGTCTTCCTTTCCCACTGAAATTCCCCGCACTGCAGTCTTTGGAAGGGATGAAGGTGTTGTGTTCCTGCACAGTCTCCCCCCCCGGGAAATGCTCCTGCCATCGGCAGAAGGTGCCAAGGGCGGTGCAGATGCTTTGAGGGGAAGCTGCTGTGTGAGGGAGCTGTGAGAGGTGCGACAGGAGGGCAGATGTGGTCACACATCACCCGGGGTGTGTGCAGGGAGGAAATATCAGCTGAGGGCAAAGAAGACGCTTTGACCTTTTGGAAGAGCTGTGTGTGTGAGGTGGCTGGGGTGCAGTGAGCCATTTAACAGAACAGCTGAATCCTTGGGCTGAGCCACGCGAGGACTGTCCCAGTAGAGGAGCTGCTTCTCCCAAGAAGGCTGCCAGGGTTCATGCTTAGATGGTTCCTTTAAAGGTTAATTCTCACCGGCAGCATCTGGAAGAAAACTTGGGAGGGAGCTCAACCCACTACAAAGGGTCTTCACGTTTGTGGTTCCTTTTCTCTTTGTTTCTTAAATGTTAAAATTTGTTCTTATTCATCTCTCAAGTTGAAAATGAAGAGGAAGCCAGCCCTCCCAGTTCGGCTCCCAGCGCAGAGGCACAAAGACACAGCCGTGCCGGTGCCGGAGCCGGCAGCGCGGTGGGCTGCGCTTCCCCCTGCTCCAAGGTGGCAGAATAAAGAGCTCCTGCTGTCACCTTTTTTTCCAAGAGTTGCATTGTTAAACCCTTCCGCGGGGAAATCCAGGGAGTGTAATTGCTCTGGTCTGACTCTGCCCGCTGAGCCGCCTGAATTAAGTGGGTGTTTTGGCATCCCGAGCTGAGCCTTGTGGGAAGTGACCTTCGCCTTCCGCCGCTGCTCCCTGCAACCTGCCGCTAATTAGGATGGAGAGAGCCCTCCTTTGTTTCCAAATAGTGGTTTACCTCTGTCTCGGCGTTCTGCCGGGAGCTGCCCGGTGTGACTCGGCGCATAATGAGCGCGGCGCAGCGCACGGCCGGGCTCCAGCGCCGCCCACCGCGCCTTTCAACTCCGCGGAGCCGAGCGGGAGCGGCGGCCGGCTCCGAGCCCATTCACGGCACAGCCTCTCATTAGCCAGCGTCGCAATTAACATCTCAAACGACGCTTTGTTTAAAAAAAAAAAGAAAAAGAAGAAGAAGAAAAAAAAGTAACCCCCATCATTTCCACGGCGCCTTTCATCCAGTATTTGCAAACTCGGGAGCGGCATCAATGCCCGCGGTGTCACCCAGGGGTCATCGCTGGAGCCTGCGGACATGTGCGGGGTTTGGGGAGGTGTCAGGGGCCCACAGCTCCCCCAGAGAATCACAGCATGGTTTGCGTTGGAAGGACCTTAGAGATAACCCAGTTCCCACCCCCGAGCCGTGGGCAGGGACACCTCCCGCTGGGGATGGGCTTTGCCTGCTCTTGGGACCAGGTCTGTAATGGTCCGAAAACTGCCTCGGCTCCAGGCACTGGTAAACGGGGAATGAGGAATTTCTGCCTTTTGGAAAGACACTTATTTCCAGCCTAATAAAACAAGGACAAAGATGATCAGGTTTTCAATAGTAAAACTCAGCAACTGCCCTGCAGGAGAAACTGTAATATGGGACACTTAGAGGGTTTAAAGCGAATTTACTCAGAGAGAGGATTAGTTAAACTGTGTTGGAGTTCTGTGTGAACACCCCCATTGAAATGTAATCCGGTTTATCGGCATTTGTGTTGGAAATGAGCTTGGTAAACCCAATTAATGTCACTTCAGTTCTGAGTGAGAACACTCTGCGGGGATTTCTGAACTTCGAAGCAATGTGCTGTAAATCCACACCTTTTTAACTTTACCCAGTGCTCCCCTTGAGCAGTTTGACACATCTGGTGACAAGGGGACAAGGAACCAAATGGATTTATGGGGATGTGGGAAAGACCTCTGCCCACACTCTAGAAATACTCAGAACCCAGTTCTCCCGAGACATCTTGGATCAAGGGGATCCAGCCCAAAAAGCACTGGGCGCCTGAGTTGGGTGAGCAGTGGGTTGGAGATGCATGTGCAGACAGCCTGGCTCCCAGGAGGTCATTGGCGCTGTCAAAGAGGCACCTTCAGGCAGTGACTGCTGCTGCTGCAGACCCCACAGATCCCGTGGCAGGCTCCTGGCACGGGCAGCTCACCCTTGGACACCTGCGGGACCTGCCGGGCAGCGGGAACTGAGCGGGCAGAGCAGGGGAGGTGGTGCCCTGGGATTGGCCAGGGGCTGAGACCATCCTTCGGTGGCAGGACCTGATCCCTCTGGGACAGTTGTGTGGCAGGAGCAGGAGGAACGTTCCCTGAAGCAATGGGAAGAGCTGGGATGCGCCAGGCAGTGAGCAGGTCCTCAGAGGAGAGGGATGTGCAGGGACAGAGTGATCCACCCTGCAGGGGCCTTGGGGCAAGCAATCCACGTCAGCTCAACCTCAGCACCGTCCTGCCCAGGCTTAGGGACGGGGCCTTGCGGGCTTGGCCGGCTGCCTTGGGGCAGAGCGGCTGCTCAGGTGGGGATCTGCACGGAACAGGATCTGCACGGAACAGGAGCCAGATCCCACGTGGCTCTGGCTGGGCGCTGGCTGTGCAGGACCCAGACCTCAGCTGCCCCTCGGACAGCCCAGCTGAGTCCCCTCCTGGCCGTTCCGTGCTCACTCAGCCTTGCCAGGGAGCGCGGGCGATNAATTGCTCTGGTCTGACTCTGCCCGCTGAGCCGCCTGAATTAAGTGGGTGTTTTGGCATCCCGAGCTGAGCCTTGTGGGAAGTGACCTTCGCCTTCCGCCGCTGCTCCCTGCAACCTGCCGCTAATTCGGATGGAGAGAGCCCTCCTTTGTTTCCAAATAGTGGTTTACCTCTGTCTCGGCGTTCTGCCGGGAGCTGCCCGGTGTGACTCGGCGCATAATGAGCGCGGCGCAGCGCACGGCCGGGCTCCAGCGCCGCCCACCGCGCCTTTCAACTCCGCGGAGCCGAGCGGGAGCGGCGGCCGGCTCCGAGCCCATTCACGGCACAGCCTCTCATTAGCCAGCGTCGCAATTAACATCTCAAACGACGCTTTGTTTAAAAAAAAAAAGAAAAAGAAGAAGAAGAAAAAAAAGTAACCCCCATCATTTCCACGGCGCCTTTCATCCAGTATTTGCAAACTCGGGAGCGGCATCAATGCCCGCGGTGTCACCCAGGGGTCATCGCTGGAGCCTGCGGACATGTGCGGGGTTTGGGGAGGTGTCAGGGGCCCACAGCTCCCCCAGAGAATCACAGCATGGTTTGCGTTGGAAGGACCTTAGAGATAACCCAGTTCCCACCCCCGAGCCGTGGGCAGGGACACCTCCCGCTGGGGATGGGCTTTGCCTGCTCTTGGGACCAGGTCTGTAATGGTCCGAAAACTGCCTCGGCTCCAGGCACTGGTAAACGGGGAATGAGGAATTTCTGCCTTTTGGAAAGACACTTATTTCCAGCCTAATAAAACAAGGACAAAGATGATCAGGTTTTCAATAGTAAAACTCAGCAACTGCCCTGCAGGAGAAACTGTAATATGGGACACTTAGAGGGTTTAAAGCGAATTTACTCAGAGAGAGGATTAGTTAAACTGTGTTGGAGTTCTGTGTGAACACCCCCATTGAAATGTAATCCGGTTTATCGGCATTTGTGTTGGAAATGAGCTTGGTAAACCCAATTAATGTCACTTCAGTTCTGAGTGAGAACACTCTGCGGGGATTTCTGAACTTCGAAGCAATGTGCTGTAAATCCACACCTTTTTAACTTTACCCAGTGCTCCCCTTGAGCAGTTTGACACATCTGGTGACAAGGGGACAAGGAACCAAATGGATTTATGGGGATGTGGGAAAGACCTCTGCCCACACTCTAGAAATACTCAGAACCCAGTTCTCCCGAGACATCTTGGATCAAGGGGATCCAGCCCAAAAAGCACTGGGCGCCTGAGTTGGGTGAGCAGTGGGTTGGAGATGCATGTGCAGACAGCCTGGCTCCCAGGAGGTCATTGGCGCTGTCAAAGAGGCACCTTCAGGCAGTGACTGCTGCTGCTGCAGACCCCACAGATCCCGGGGCAGGCTCCTGGCACGGGCAGCTCACCCTTGGACACCTGCGGGACCTGCCGGGCAGCGGGAACTGAGCGGGCAGAGCAGGGGAGGTGGTGCCCTGGGATTGGCCAGGGGCTGAGACCATCCTTCGGTGGCAGGACCTGATCCCTCTGGGACAGTTGTGTGGCAGGAGCAGGAGGAACGTTCCCTGAAGCAATGGGAAGAGCTGGGATGCGCCAGGCAGTGAGCAGGTGCTCAGAGGAGAGGGATGTGCAGGGACAGAGTGATCCACCCTGCAGGGGCCTTGGGGCAAGCAATCCACGTCAGCTCAACCTCAGCACCGTCCTGCCCAGGCTTAGGGACGGGGCCTTGCGGGCTTGGCCGGCTGCCTTGGGGCAGAGCGGCTGCTCAGGTGGGGATCTGCACGGAACAGGATCTGCACGGAACAGGAGCCAGATCCCACGTGGCTCTGGCTGGGCGCTGGCTGTGCAGGACCCAGACCTCAGCTGCCCCTCGGACAGCCCAGCTGAGTCCCCTCCTGGCCGTTCCGTGCTCACTCAGCCTTGCCAGGGAGCGCGGGCGATGCCTCGTCCTCCGCGGGTGCTCCCTGAGGATTCCCTGGCATGAGCTTTCTAGGAATTGCCACTCGGCAAGGGAAGGGCTTGGCAGGGCAGGGCACAGGCTGCCCACCTGCCGCGTCCTCCTGTCCTCACCACTTCTCCCTGTGTCCTTAGATGCTGCTGAGAGATATCGAAGCTTGGATGGTAGTGCCGAGTTGGCAACTTTTAATATTGCTGAAACATAATCAGCTTTTGCTTCTACAGCAATTAGCATGTTATTACCCATAATGTTTTGCATGGCAATTTTGTTGTAAACATTTGTACTAATTCACCATAACCTAATTATTTTTATGACACATAATTATGAAATATTTTTGGAGGAGGAATGGCTTCATTTTCTATTTATACCATTATTTCCTGGAAGTGTCAGTTATTTTTACATCAGGAAACAGCATCTCCCCCCTTCCCCAATTAGCCCTTTCTATTTACTGCCTCAACTTGCCTGGAGAGCGCAGTTGCTGGGACCACGTTCTTCTGGAGCTGTGTGATGGATTCCAGGAGAGCCTAATTGAGCTGTAATTTGTGGGAGTGTGATACGTAAATGGAGGAAGGTAACAAGTGGTTTTCTTTGCTGCTCGCTGGGTGGATGTGATGATTCCTAGTCACAGCATCTGCCAGAATGGCCCTTTCCAAAGTACTTAAGGAAAGAGGGATGTGGTGAAGCTGTTGCCTTAGGACCGTGTTTTTCAGGAATGCCTGCACCCTGAACTTGGGGGCAGAACCTCTTGAGGGAGATGCTCTTGAGTTTCATTGAACCATGGAATATCCTGAGCTGGAAGGGACCCACAAGGATCAAAGTCCAACTCCTGGCCCTGCCCAGGACACTCCAACAATCCCACCCTGGGCATCCCTGGCAGCGGTGTCCAAACGCTCCTGGAGCTCTGGCAGCCTCCAGGCCGTGCCCATTCCCTGGGGAGCCTGTTCATATCCTGACCACCCTCTGGGGGAAGAACCTTTCCCTGATATCCAACCTGACCCTTTCCTGGCACAGGTTTGGACATCAGTAACCTATTGCTCAGATCTTGGCACCTGTGGACCAGAACAACTGCGAGACTGCCCAGCCCACTCTGTCTTCCAGCCCAGTGTGATTGTGCCAGCGTGGCGAGCACGGGCATGGGGGGTACCGGACGTGGGTGGGGATGCCAGGAGAAACATCTGGGCTGTGCTTCAGGCTCCAGAGAAACATCTGAGCTACAGAGGGAGATGCGACATGAACGTCTGGAGCGCAGCCGCGATGAGCCCGGCCTTTAGGGAACGCTGCAGGATGATGGGAGAGGGGGAGCCGCATCCCTGCAGCCAACATTTAATGGCAAGAGGCCTTCCTTAATCGCATTCACGGAGGCACCGTGTAGAAAATTCCGAATTCAGGCTTACTCCTAACAAGTATGAAACTTGGCAGGCTGAAAGGCTTGTATATCTTGTCTGATCTCCAGCCTGGAGAGGTCTCAAAACGGAGCCATGTGGAGCGCATTGACATCTTAAAAGAATTTCTTAAAAAAAAAAAAAGGCATTTCTAGATGACTGTATGTCATATAAATGAGATTTATTTCAATGCCTGTCATGATAGTTGAGGCAGTAACAAATCCAGTAATTGCTGGTGCTCTGGTCGTGTATGCTCTGAATGTTTAACTCGGAGCTACATTTTTGCAGTGAGTCTCAGGTTATTGAGTCAATCCCTTTCCCATTTTTCCTGTCTCCTGGCTGGTGAAGGTGGAGCTGCACGGTGTGTTAGGCATGTTGGGCAAGGGGAGCGTTGCATGCAGGCTGCTGTCTCGGAACCTGCCTATAATTACCTGTTAATTGTGTGTAACTGATGGGGACCGTGGAAATCGGGTTAAGAAAAACTCACTGGCATTTTAAAATCGTTCTCAGTGCTGGGTATTAGTGCAGAGTCACACTTCAGGAAAGCCTACAAGTAATCAGAGGTGCAGAGCTGAAATGATGCAGTGGATTTTGGGACTGCAAGACCCGGGAACTGAAGGGGGTGGTTATGTGAGGAATTTTAGCAGCTCTTTGCCCTCCCTAAATACCAACAGACCCCCTCAAAAGTGACTTGTCCAGCAGCCCTTCTTAAACGAGGGGGCTTTGTTCTTTGGTTATTCACTGCCTGTGAGAAAAGAGAAGGTGAGTTGCCAAGTTCTTTCATCTCCAAACCCCAGTGTTATCCTTAATCTTTCCACAGAAGTAATGAACTGAGATAGTGTAAAGACTATCTCATGAAATATCTTGAAAATGAAGTGAACTCTGCACTGGGTTATGATCCAGCTGATACTGCCAGATCCTTAGCAAAACTTGAATATTTTGGGCCCAGCTGTCACCGTGGCTTATTTTCAGGGATTATGCATCAGCAAGGTTATTCTGTGCATCAGCAAGGTTATTCTGTGCATCAACAACAGTTGAACGTGTGTCAGAACTTGATATGGTGTTTGATGCCTATCAGCTGAACTCCCTTAAAGGTACCACCCTGCCATCCTGGGCAGGGATTTTGGGGTGGAGTCCAGGATATCTAGAAGGTCCCAAGTGACTGGCAGTCACACTGATAATGCAGGGAGGTCACTTTTGCATGGGATGACATTTTTGCAGGGGACCTGTAAGAGGTGGACAGGACAAATGCAGCTGCAATGGTTGGAAATGGGTCATTTTAATTTATTTTAGTACTCTGGGGAATTGTGCACTGGGTGGGAGCAAGCAGAGGGTATTTCTGTATTTTTAAGGTATCTGGTAAAGATCAGACTTGCCTAATCTAATGCTATGGAGGCCAGGAAATTGGAAGTAGGGGTTCATTGCAGTGGAGAATTTTCCCAGCTCATGACTGGAAATAACACAGCCAAGAATCTCTGATATACTCCAGGAAATATCTGTTGGGTCATGGCACTGCTTTGTTTTTTGCAGGAACAGGTGAAATAAAAACAATAAAAGGAGGCAAAGACAAGGGACACCTCTTCTATGTCAGGAATCTTATGAGAAATCCATCCCTTATCACTGCCTGAGGTGTTATGAGGACTGAGTTAAATGTGTGTATGACCACATGAGCCAGATCATATTTGTGAGAGCAGACAGATTGATATCATCTACTCATAAAAACACCCCAAAATGTTCCACCTGCCTCACTGGAGAGCACGGTCACCTCTGCCTCTGTGGCCTGCTAGGACGCACGCTCTATCTATCTGTGTAATTAATCCTTTATTAGCGTATATTGGTAAGTGCCTCGGCAGGGGGTGAGGTGGGCAGCCTGCACCAGGAGACCTTCTCGAAGCATCTGCCTGGGAGTGCTCATCAAAACAGATTTTGAAATGGCTTTCAGAGGTCGTGCAAGCGGCAGAGGGGTTGTCCACGGCGCACCCAGCTGCGCCAGCCCGGCGGGGAGGCAAGCCACATGCAGAGCTGGCAGCCGCCTGCTCACCCCCGGCCCAGCCTGCGTGATCTCACAGCAGCCCCGAGCTGCTTTGATGTCCCCTGGAATGGGATTTGGAGTGCCGGGATCTGGAGGGAGCATCGCGGGAGCCGGCAGATGGGCTCGGAGAGGCGCGGGGAGGTGGCCGAGGCCTAAGTGCTCCGAATTTATGGCGGCCATAAAAAACCCGTGGAAATGATGGATTCTGCTCATTGCTCACGCACATAGTGACAGGTTTTCGAATAAAGCAGTAACTGATAGCCCCCAGGCTGGGAATTGAATTTCTCCTTCCATGATGTCATCATGATGTCATGCTTTATTGCCCGTAACTCTAAACCTCGTGGCTGTTGTCAGCGTGCTGGGCTCATGTGTGTGACATCACACGGGGTGTCAGCTCCGGTCTCTGATGACGGTGCTCTTCTAACCAGGATTTAAAGTGCTTTCCTGTCCTGATGGAAAAGTTACGGCTTCCTTGGGGCATATCGTGTTCCAGGCCAAACGCTGCCATGGCTGAGGAGGGAATGTCATTTGGAAAGGTCTTTGGAGGGCAGTGAGTGCAACTCTCAGTGCTGTGTGTTCAGAAAAATATGGGTTTTGTGGCCTGGAGGACACTGTCACAGCGAGAATGATCGTGTGGGGATGAAAGGGTGACTGACGCATGTAATCCTTGTGTCCTCTCCCTCCTCTCTCCCAAAGGAACGTTGAACTGCTTTTCTCTAAGGACGAACAGAAAGGAGAGGAAAGATGGACTCATGCATGGCCAGGCTGGTTGATGGATCCTCATGTTCACTCGTGCTCAAAAGAGGAATTTGTGAACAAACCCCCCAGGTGATGAGTGATGGACCTCTCAATCCCAATGAGATGCATTTTCCTCCTGTCCCAGCCGTGTCTTGCCTCTTCCAGCCCCTGGCTCTGGGACCCAGGAGAAGGCGCTCCCAAGGGCAGGAGGGGCACAAGCAGCAAAGCCAGGCCTGGGTGTTGGCTGCTTGGATTTTGTGAAGGGTTCCGATGTGGTTACCACGGTGATACACGTGGGATTTAACCGCGAGGGAGGGGGGCATGGCGGGGGTGTGCCAGGGAGCTGTAATCCTGTGTTCCCAAGGCCTGCACTTCACAGGAGAGCTCACCAGACCCTGCTGTGCCCTGTCCACAGCGGACAGCCCAGAGCACGTGTCTTACCAACACTCCTTCTACGCAATACCTATTTTCTCTCTTTGTTTTGGAGAGGGCAGGCTCCTGGAGCAGGTCCCTTGTTCGAGCACACCCTCGTCCTCTCCAGTCCTTTGGATTTGTATCTGTAAACCCCCCCACTGCCGTGCTTGTTACTTTGAAATGAAAGGTTTGTTTTGGCACTTCTGCTATGTCCCATCCTCCCTTCAGCCTCCTCCCCAGCTGGCTGAACTGAGCCTGGATTCCCTGGAACAGAAGGGTAGGCACAGGAGCAAAGCGTGTTGTTCTTTTGCAAAGCCTGTGGCAGCAGATTGCAGCGTTTGCTGTCAGTTCATTAATTACGAGGGCATTAACTTCCGAGGCTGGAAAACACTGGAAACACCAAGGTTGCTGCTTGGATGTTATAAATAACATATTGGATAGTTTTGAATCGGTAGAGAGCTCAAAAGCTGCCAGGTTTTCCTGGGAATACCTGGAGCACCTCTGTGATGGGGCTCAGAGTTCCTGGAAGAGCCTGTGCTTAGCTGGCCGACACAACTTGTCCAGTATGGGAACATAAAGAGCCAGTGTGGGATCCGCGGTGTGGGGATGACAGGTTAAGCTCGGTGTAATTCCTGCTGCCAGCTTATAGGAACAACCCTCGAGGAGCAAAGTGATATTATTGTTGGATCGTGTCGGGTGTGCTGTCCCAAAGCTGCACCAGGAAACCTTAGGGAGTTGACATCAAAGCTCTCACTGATATTCGGCGTCTCCGGTGAGTGCCAGCTATTGCAGAAGGAGAAAACCAAGCAAAGACACAGCAGCAACAGCAGTGACACTGATTCTTATTTTTTTCAGTATTTTAATTTTTTTTTATTAAAAGTGCACCCCTGTGGCGCAGCTGGCTACTTGCTCAGCGCAACAGCACCAGAGAGGAAATTCCTTCCCAGCGCTCACAGGTGATCAACTTACACATTGAAGCATGAAGTTTGATTACCCTTGTAACATTTTATTAGCTTGCATAGCTGCAAATGTTATTAATGCTCATAAAATTATCCAGTCCTTTAAAATGTCTGTTCCACTGGTGTGCGTCTCCATGACTTCCTGGGGTAGTGGATTCCAGGAGTGACTGTGCTGGGTCAAGTCGTATTTTTCTTTTATTTCTCTTCAATCTACAGCCCTTTTGTTTCATCAGGTGCCCCCAGTTTGCTTTTAAATTATGGGGCAGGCTAATGTGAAGCAGCAAACTGGTTTTGATGGCAAACTTGGCTCTTTTATGGGCTTTGTTTTTTTTAGTGTACTGATATTTTCATGTATGGAATGTATTAATAACTGATATATGTTTGTGTATATCTGTAGGTGCATGCATATACCTGAAAGTGTGTGCATCTATTTATGTACAAACACATAAGCTCGTGTATTTCTTGTGTCACTTGAAAGTTTTTTGGGTGTCTTGTGTGCCAGCGGTTTGGTGCAGGGATCCCACCCCACTCTCTGTGTCTCTGAGGGATGCTCTGGGAGGCAGAGTAATAACAGGGAAGAAAAATGTGGCTCTGAGCCGTGTGTCAGCAGACTTCAGACACAATGGGGCCCGTGTTTCCAGACAAGCCTTTTTAGCTAATTAGCTGAGTAAAAAATCTATTTCTCTTCTTAAATTCCCTGCCATCCATCCACCTAATAGAGTCAAGCAGCTCCATATTGTGGGGGTTATGCAATAAATCATCTATCTCCAGAATTTATCTCATCGCTCCCAGCCCGGGCTCTCCATCTCTCTGTCCACAGGAGCTGCCTGGCTGCCCGTTCTGGCTGCTCCCTTCTGGCAGTGACTGTGATGGAAAAGTGCTGGAGTTCTGCTCCTCTTCTGGGTGTCCCTTGGCTGTCCCCCAGCAGCTCAGCCATGGCCATGTCCTTAATTGTCCATGGGTTTTCCTACAACAAACCCCCAGAAAGCAGAGGCTCCTGTGGCTGTGTGGTCTGGGCAACCTCCTCACCCTGGGCTTTGCAGCCCGTGCAGGGTCTTACCTGGTCTCCAGCATCACCTCTGGAGCCGGGATGGATGGGGGATGGGACTTTGGAGAAATCAGGAAGAGCTGTCTTGGCTTCAGCATCACGCAGGAGGATACACCCCCAAATTTTGGTTGTGTGGTCAGTGGAGTAGGAACATCTCCTCTGGAAAGACATCTGAGTCTCATGGACCCATATGGCAACAATTTTCACCTCAGGTCTGGATTTGGACACTGCAGCTCCAGCCTGCGGCTGTTGGATTGCAGTGAGCAAGAGCAAAGAGCCACTAATGTGAGCCATTGTTTTGGGTAGCAATGCATGGACCGGAGTCAAGTTGCTTTTTAACCTTCTTCTTAGCAAACTAAATTGACTGAACTCTTTCAGGTTCTCACCTCAAGGCTGGTTTTCCACGCCCAAAATTTATTATTGTAGCTATTGTCTGAACTTGCTGCTTCTGACAATACTTTTTTTTGCAGGTGTGAACACAAGAGCTGCACACAATGTTCTTGTCAGCACCAGGTAGTGATGTGAAACAGGACTCCCTTTGTACTCTGCGGGGCAGGGGGGGTGTGGGTGGCTCAGCTTGGTGCTGCAAGCTCGCGTTCAGCCAGGTGTCCACCCTGACCTGCCCTCGCTGCCGCACGCGGGGCTCGCTGAGCCCCCTCACGTCCCACTGAAGTGAGCTGCACTGGCAGGGACGTTGCACGTGGGTGGGCTGGCAGGTACTTGAGGATGACAGGCTTTGGGATGGATAAAGGGTGATCTGGTCACTGCTTCGCTGGGCTCCGCTTCTGTTTGCAGCTCTTGAGATGTTTGAGGAATGCGGAGTCGGCTCCTCTGGCTGGAGGAGCAGCACTGCCGCATTTTGTCTAATCTGTTTACAACCTCACATTGTATGAAATGGTTGAACCCTCATTAGTTTACCAAGAAAACATATTTCCTACAGCCTGGTGACCTGTCCTTGGCTGGAGTTACTGTGCTGTTATCCTTTGCATTTCCTACAGATGCTCTCAGCTGTTTTTCAACACGTCGCTGAAAATCCTTGAACGTGAACCAAGAGTTGCCCTGATCCTTCCCCTGGTTTGTGCATCGTTTTACTGTCTTGCTTGTTTTAATAAGAGAAATTAAAGTGTTGAGCAATGATTTCTAAAACTGTTTAAAAACAGAACAAAACCCCAAGAAAATTCTGGAACAGAATGCTTTTGTTGGCGAGAGTGAAGGTTTGTAAATATTTATTCTTCACGAGCAAAAAATATCAGGCTGTTGTGATAGAAAAAACCCAGGCAATTCAGATTTAAAGTGACAGCCCCCACGCAGGAATCGGGAGCCCGCAGAAATGTCAGTAGGTCAGGCCCAGTTGTTGTGTTGGCATCAAGCTCCTCCACCATCCAAATCCAGGAGAGTGCTTTCCACCCCTTGCTGTTGTTTGGAAAACAGACACGAGCGTGTTTGTGTCTCTGTGCTCCTCTCAGGGGATTGTCCTGCCAGCACCCAAAAGCTGTGCTGCAGACAGCTGCCATCCCACAACCTGCCTTAGGATCACATTTATGCTGGATATTCTGGAAAATTTCTTCACTGAAAGGGTTGTCAGGCCCTGGAACAGGCTGCCCAGGGCAGTGGTGGAATTCCCATTTCTGCAGGGATTTAACAGATGTGTGGATGTGGGACTTGGGGACATGGGTCATTGGTGGGCCTGGCAGTGTTGGGGTAATGGTTGGACTTGATCTTAGAGGGCTTTTCCAACCTTAATGACTCAGTGATTCTGAGGATCTCCTTCTGCTAAGGTGTGATAGGAAGCCCCACACTCGGCTATGCTCTCCCTCCTGCTCTTGGCTCTGCTTTGCCATGCTTTGAAGCCAGGTAGAAGAGTGATCCCGAAATACCTTCCCTGGCTCCTGACAAGGGTCAAAGAATTTAATGGGTTTTGCTGAAAGACCAGGTGCTCTCTAGACCTCCCTGGTGCAGATGACTAGCATTAAGGGGTAGATTTCCTGAGTGCCACTGCCTGGACAGACCCCCTGGAAGCAGCATGAAGGTTCCAGAATGTGTTGGCTGTCTGAAAAGTCTGCTGGGGACTTTGGCTTTCCGAGAGCTTTGCTTCCTGCAAAGGAAGGAGGCTCCTATTGTATGCTTGAGTTTCGCAAAGTCAGGGCTGTAAGCTGGAAGTTTTTCCCAAAGTAAATGAAATAAGTAAAATAAAACTGTGGGGAAGGAACTGAAGGCACGACAAGGCCTCTGTTCTGCTTTGTATTCTTGCCTAGGAATGCTCTGCTCAGCTGAGCATTAATCTCTGGTTTACTGTGCAGCCTTGGTGCTCACACACCAAACCCTCAAAGGGAGCGTGCGTGCAGGTATTCATGGAGGTCACTTCACCCCGGAACTGCGGGGCGCCAGGCCCTTTTCGTGAGCAATAATTCATTGCTGCTGCGGCGCCTTGATTTCCCTGTCAGAGCAGGACGTGCCGCGCCTGGACAGCGGGAAGGAAAACTGGGACCTGAACCCAGCAACAGCTCCTGCAACCAGAGCAGCCGGGATGAAACGGCTTCAGCGAGGAGCAGTGACAGCCACAAGGAGCCCGGCGTCTCCTTAACTGTGACCTTCGTGATCCTGAGCCAAAGGTCGGGCAGTGGCAGATCCTTTCAAAAATCAGATCCTCTCCAGCAGCTGAGAATTGGGTGTGGGGCTGGTGGAGAGCTCTGCCGCAGCTTTGGGCTGGGGATGTGATGAGCATCAGCAAGCTGCCTTCTTTCCTCTCTGCCGTTCCTCAGAGCTGCTGTGCTTGGCAGGAATTAATGGGTCTGGAAAGGGATGCCGTGGTTTCAGGCTCAGGTCAGGTAGCAGCAGGTCTGGAGGTGACAGGGTGGCTGCGCCAGCTGTTTGACAGTCCTGCCCAGCATCCTGCAATTAGAGTTTCGCAGAGCACATCCCTGTGCCTCGAGCTGTGACGTTTCCAATTTTCAGGCCCTGCTATTTGGTCCTGTGGGCGTGCTCCACCTCATGGAAATGGCCACCTAACGAGCCCTAGGTGATTAAGCTGGAATTGCCATGCTGGTGGGTACTGTTCCACCTTGGCCACTCCATCTCTCCTGCTCCGGTGTCTTTCCTCACATCCTTGACTTCTGCAGGATTGGGAAGAGCAGGGAATTTTTATCCTCTCCCAGGCAGTTAATTAGGAAGCATTCCAATTTGTGCCGTTTGGTGGGGAGCGTATCCCGGCTGTTCAGCAATGCTAGCAGAGAACAGACGCTGCAGGGAAAGCAGGAATTCCTGATACCACTCCCTGATTTGGGATGAGCTCAAATTCACCATACTCTAACCCCTAAGTCTCAAGATTGCAGGCCCTCCTGTGATCACTGGCACCAGCGAACGGAAAAGAAAGAATCATCTGAGAGTGGGGGTGCTGGTCTGTCCTTGGCCGGGAATTGCTGGCTGTGTGCTCGGTCAAGGACTCGGGGCAGGATGGAGCATGCTGAGCTCAGGGGGGAACACATTCCTCACCACCTCTGGGCGGTCTCCAGCAGCAGCTCTTGCTGGGAGCTGTGGGGAAACAGATGAGTTGGGTATGGCAGGGAGCAAACTTGTCCTTTGGGATCGGGTGAGCTCTGTGGCGGGATTGGGCTGTGCCCCGGAGCTCTGGGGGAAGCTCCCGCACTCAGAAGGTGCCTCTGACCCGAGCGTGCCGTGAGGGTGGCAGGTGCAGCACCACACGCGGCCCAAGCGTGCTCCTTAGAGAATCACAGAATCCTCTAGGTTGGAAAAGCCCTCTCAGGTCACCGAGTCCAGCCCTTAACCCAGCACTGCCAAGGCCAGCACTGACCCCTGTCCCCAGGTGCCACACCCACATGTCTGTGAAATCCCTGCAGGGGTGCGGGCTCCACCAGTGCCTCGGCTGCCTGTGCCAGTGCTTGACCACCATTTCTGTGAAGAAATTTTCCAGAATATCCAACCTAAACCTCCACTGGCACAACCTGAGGCCATTTCCTCTTATCCTGTAGATTGTTATTGGGGAAAAGAGACCAACCTTCACCTGGCCACAACCTCCTTTTAGGTAGTTCTGGAGAGCAGTTATTCTGTGTTTTCTCACCAGCAGCTGCTGGGGGTTCACAAATGGGAAAGGGAGGTGGCCCATGCACTCCAGGCCGGGCAGGATAATCTGTTTATGCTTGATTGGCACTGGGAAAGCATCACTGAACCCTCGTGGAGGGGTGGCAGCTCATTAGGATTCAGGCTCCGTCGCTCTTCATTGTCTGGAAAGTGCACCACCTGGCAGGATCACTCACCTCGACCCTCGGTGACAAACAGAGACGGCCACCAGCTCTCGGTCACCAGTGGGGCATGTCACTGGGAATGACAAACTGGGGGGGAAGGAGCACGGGGTGGGGAGAGGGGGATGGCACATGGAGAAGAAACATCTGACTTGGCTGCGCTCAGGGAAAGCTGAAAGAGCAGCTGCTGTTGCATGAATAAATCCTGTTCTCCAGGATTATTGTCCAGGAGGCAGACAAGAGACTCCTGCCCACCACAGCAGTGGGGATGTGCTGCCTGGGGGCCAGGAGCCGTGGACGTGGAGTGGTGTGGGGAGGAGCAGCCTGCAAGCTGGGCCATTTGGGACAGAAATGCCTGGTTGGGACAGAGCAGTGGGTCACCTAAGCCAGGTCCCTGCCTCCAGCAGCAGCAGCAGTGGGTGCTCTGTAAAGAGAACACATAGGAATGGTCTCTCTTACCATCCATTCCAGCTGTGCCCAGAATCCCCAGTCACTGGAAGGGGGTAGTAGAAGGTATCTCTGTCTTGTCCCTGTAATCTCTGTTTTTTAATCTCCAGTCCATGAATCTGTGTAATCCCATTTTGCTACCTGCTGGCCCTGTGCTTTGATGCTGATTTCCCATCCCCCACATCCCAGCTGAGTTCGGTGTTGTGCCATCTGTCCTGGGTTACAGTGTATTCTATTACCATGAGCTGTTGAGACCAGGTGTAGCAATGCTCCTTGCCTCCTCCCTCGGGACTGTCTCCTGTTAAGGGGCCATCAGTGCCTTGCCCCATGACTCACCAGCCCATTGGGAGATGCTCCGCCCAGGGGGAAGGAGCCAAGCATTCCCACCGGGATAAAATCTGGGGTCTGGAACAGCACCAGCAGCCTTACTTGCTGGGATCCCAGAGGACAAGAGCTACACCACCACTGGATTTTCGGAGGAGGACCAGACTTCTTTTTCTACAAGATCACTGCCTCAACAGAACCACTTCAAAGAGAGCTGCAGCTACCACGGCATCGGACTGCTACCAACTCCCTGTCTGGCAGGATGCCAGGTCATACCCCTGACTCTGTCAGGTTTAAACCAGTTTCTCTGTATTATTGTTTTGTTATATATATATATTAGTAAAAACTGTTATTCCCATTGCCTCATATCTTTGCCTGAAAGCCCCTTAATTTCAAATTTATAATAATTTGGAGGGAAGGGGGTTGTTTTTCCATTCCAAGGGGGGGCTCCTGCCTTCCTCAAGCAGATGCCTGTCTTTCAAACCAAGATACCATCCCACCTGTACGAGGGTTCAGGAGCCTCCCTCTCCCAGCCTCCCCGGTGAGGGAGACTGGGAATGTTGGAAGCGCAGCAGGGTGGTCCCTGTCATTTCATCATCACCTGCATCTTCGTGACAGGTCACGAACTTCAGCTTGCTCCAGCTGGGATGGCCATAACCTGGCATCTGGAGGGAGCAGCTCGGTGTGGTGCTCTGCCATGTCCCGGTGTGTGGGAAGTGCCTGCACCGACATCTCCTCTCTGTCCTGCTCTGCTCCCATCTCTTGGCAAGATGAAACTCCTTGGCTGAAGCAAGAGTTGAGCTCCTGGAAATGAGAGTTTGTTCTTGCTGACCTGACTTGTGATCTTTGCTCCTGCCTGAATTAAGGGTGACCCCCTGACTCTTGGTGTCCTGCTCCCACCCAGGACTCAGTGGCTCTTCCAAGCTGGAGCTCCAGGCAGAGGGATGAGAGATGGTGTCTGCTGTTAATCTGTGTTGATAGGTAAGCTCTGAGTGGGTCACTCTCCTCTGGGGAGCCACTTCTTCACAGTCATTGACCTTTGTTTGGTTTGCCTTATTTACTCAGGTGGTGAATTAGGTCACACTGAAGTGGCTCCTGTTAAACTGAGCAATGGCCACTTAAATCTGGAGTGACCGTGTCCACACAGAGGTTAATGCAGCTTAACCCAATCACTTTAACTCTGCCCTTGCTGTTGCGAGGAGGGATTTCTATCAACACCCGTGCTCAGGTCTATCCCTTGGTGAGGCAGAGGAGGAGCAGGCTGCTCCCAGTGGGCAGTTCTGGGAGAGGGGAGCTCAGCCCTGCTGCTCTTCTTTGCCCAGAGCAGGAATCCTGGTTCTTGGAAGGGTGAATCTCTGTTTGTATGTTGATTTAGAATTCCAGCTGAAAGAAAATGAGTAATGCTTATTGCTGTCCTTAGACTCCCTTTAGTCTCTGTTTTTACAGCTCTTGACATGCACAGGACAGAAGAACAAGGTTCCCAAGAGGGGCAGAGTTATCTAATGAAGTAAGAAACTTTCTGGTCATTGGCAGGTGCTGGAGGGTTGTGCTAACACTGTAACTTCACCAATCTTGGGCTGAGTAATAAGAAATTATCAAAACAGGAATGGCAGAACATGCTCCTCTGGGACCTGGGGATGGTCCAGCTGCAGCAGCTCTGACCCTGACAATTTGGTACAGCTGAAGCAGAGTTTTGTCTGGATTTTCTTTTGTTTGGGGTGGCTGGAGCTTCTGCCTAGTGCCACTCCTCTTCCGCAGCACCAAGACCTTTGCAATCGGTGGGGAATGTATTAACTACTAGGAAAAAATTAACTCTGTCCCAGTGAAAGCAGGGTTCCTTCTGTGCCTCAGTCCGGAGGTTATCCCCCTCTCTCCCTCATCTCCCAGGTCTTTGGATGTCTAAAGACTGTGAAGTGTTAACACACTCCAGCACGGCTGGATGGAGAGCTGCTCTCTGTGTACATCCCCCGTGAGACCCTTCCTAAGCCTGCAGCAAAGGCTTGGTATCAAACCCTGGACACACCAAATGCTCTTTGTCTCTGAATGCCCCCCAGGCAGGAGGACTGCACCAAAGCCTGCACTCCATCATCTTGAAGTGGCACCCACTGCGGAGGCCAGTGGGCCTGCTGACAGGCAAACCATGAGGGTCCCCTGGAGGGGAGAACCCTAAAAGATCCTCCCCAGTTAGGGTGACAGAAAAGGCCTCTCCCAGGATCCTTTGTTCCATTATGTTAATGTACCTCAGTTCTGCTTGGCCAGTTGGCCTCCCTGCCCCTTCCACCTTATATGTCCCTGACCCAGAAACTTCACCCTTCCCTGCTCTCCCATTGGCCCTTGTTCCTTTGCTGCTCCCTCAGAGTGTCCCCACTGGCTCCCATACCCCAGTCCTGCCTATGTACTGCCCTCCTGCCCTCAGATTATTGGTCCCTGATGCTCTCCCCGCCCCCGTATATAATCCTAGACACCCCCCCGCCCTGTTGTTCTGGGTCTTTTGTCACTGGAAACCTTCACGCATGTGGCTGAATAAACCTCTTCTGTGGAACCCTACACAAAGATCTTTATGGTCTCTTTGCCGATGACTTGTTGAAGAAGCCAGCCGGGGTGTGTGTGCGTGAGTGTGTTGGCCCTGCCGAGCGGCTTTCTGCTGGAGACGCTTTGGGAAGGTTGCGGCACCCACCGGAACACCCGCTGCGACAACCCACCACCCATCCCCGCTCCGCTTCCCGTCTTGCACTGTTCAAAACCCCGTGGCTCCTTTGTAATGTCAGGTGGGATCAGCAGTGGATTTGCCATGAGATCCATCAGCCAGGATCAGTGAGGTGCACGGGCCTCTGTCAGCTGCTGTCCCAGTGCTTAACGCCACTGGCAGGATCTCATATTGATTAGTGGTGCTGGGTGTGGGGAGGACCGGCTGGCCCGCAGAGCTCGGCCTGGGAAGAGGCATTTACACTGTTATTTTGTAGAGTCACAGAATGTCCTGAGCTGGAAGGGACCCACAGGGATCATGGAGTCCAGCTCCTGGCCCTGCCCAGGACACCCCAACAATCCCACCCTGGGCCTGAGAGTGCTGCCCAAGCTCTCCTGGAGCTCTGGCAGCCTCGGGCCGTGCCCATTCCCTGGGGAGCCTGGGTAGTGCCCAGCACCCTCTGGGGGAAGAACTTTTCCCTCATATCCAGCCTGACCCTTCCTGACACAGCTCCAGCCTTTCCCTGGGTCCTGTCCCTGGTCAGCGGAGGGAAGGGAAGCTGCAAGGCCCATGTTGTGCCTTCCATCCAGCTTGGTCATCCTGAGCCCAGCTGGGACTGATGCTCTGTCTGGCCCTGGGGAAGGCTCTGGCTGTCAGGAGCTGCTCTGGGTGGCTCTGACAGCTTTTGTCCTTGAAGTTCATCACTTCTAGCATCTCCCCTCTGAGGAAAGGTGACTTTAATCCCTGTAGTCTATGAGTAGAAAGGAGGAGAAGGAAGGGGAGGAAAACTGGAGTTGTGTGTGGTGGTTGAGATCAGCAGGAAGTCACAGTTGTCCCCCAGACCTGCAATACACAAAGTTCCCTCAAACTGAGCACTTAACGTGCAAGGAAATGAGGTGACTGATAACAGAGATTACCCTAATGAATAAACAAATGTTTTAAAAGACGACTCCTCGTGCAATGCGTTATTTTTAACTGAGCGGCAATTTGCATGTGAGTCAATTTGCATACATTAAATACATCTCCCCTTCTGCACCGAGTTCCCCCTCCCCTTCAGTACAACATCTCATTATGGGGCTGCTGGGACAGGGGAGCTGGTGGCTCTGGAGGGGATATTAATTTGCCCAACACATGCTGTGTATGTTTTTATCACTTGCTGCACATTGGACCTGGTGTCTTTGAAGTCACCAGTGCCTCGGAGGGCCTTCTGCTTGAGGTGGTTGAAATGGAAAAAGAAAGGAAGGGGAGGGGGAACCACCAGGAGAAGAAATGCACGGGGAAGAAAGGAGGTTGTTCAGCTGGTGTTAACCTGACAGACAGTGAGCGATGCAGAAACCTCTCCCCTCTGCCAGAGAGCCTGGGCGTTGTGGGTGGGGGTTGTTTGGTTTGCTTCTTGTTTGAGGTGAAATTTGCCGTCTTCCTGGGAGCCACGGAGAAGGAGGAATGGGCCAGTGAGAGCCCCAAGAGGAAGCCGTGGGGTGGAGACACAGATGGTCTTGCCAGCTCTGTGTTGTGCTGTGGCTTTGGGGGGGACGTGGAGGTTTGTGTGTGGTAGGACCCCCTGCCACGGTTTGGTGTGTGGAGATCCCCACGGGGACTTGGCAGGCAGCAGACTTCTGCCTCCAGGAAAGATTCAGGCTGGATATTAGGAAGAAGTTCTGCACTGAAAGAGCAGTCAGGCACTGGAACAAGGTCTCCCGGGGAGGTGGTGGAGTCACCATTCCTGGAAGTGTTTGAAAAATGAGGAGATATGGCTCTTTGTGATGTGGCTTAGTGGGCAAAGTGGAATTCAGTCAAAGGTTGGACTTGATGGTCTCATAAGTCTTTTCCAACCCGAATGATTCAGTGGTTCCGTGCTGTGGGAGCTGCTGCCACCCCGCGCCTCAGTTTCCCCATGAGAGAGAGAGGATTAATGATGACAACTGCTCTTAGAAGACTCCAGGACATGCTCAGAGCATGTGGTAATGGAGAACTGGTGGGGGGAACTATTCTCCATGACATGGATGTCTGTTTGAGGGGTGTTGTGATGAAAACACACAGGTGTCGTGACACCCTTGTGTCTTTGATAGACAGAGAACTCACTTTGCTGCCCTAAGATCAGCTCACAGGATTTTGAAATGCTGCTGATGCTGTGGAAAAAGCTTTTGCTGTTGTACAGCGGAGCCCAGGGGGATTTTTCACAGTTCCAAGTACTGACCAGAAACCCTGGAAATGTTTTGAGGGAGGAATGAAAAAGAAAATTTCTTTCAATTAGTTCAGCATTTTTCAGCCAGTTCTGGATGCAATCAAGAGCATTGCACTGAGCTTGAGTGTTTCTTTGAAAGAGCCTTAAAAAAACCATCCAGGGAAATGAATAAAGGAAGTGACCCAAATCTAATCTAGACTGATAGGCTGTGGAGGACTTACCTTCACCAAGTAACAAGGTCCCTTCTCTCTTCCCATGTAACACGAGTCTTAGCCAAAGCTCCTGCAATGTGGCAGTGCAGGAATAAATGTCAGCAGCTCCTCCATGCAAGGAATATTTGGATGTCAGCAGCCAGAGGCAATGTTTCTGATAAACTGATGCAAATGGGATGCTGGGATCAGGGCTGAGATCAGCGCTGGGGAGCTCTGATCTCATGCAATTTCCATGCTTTGAGGGTACCCAACCCCCACAGAGCAAAGGGTCTTGGGCAGGTAATGGGCAGCCCACCGCATCCTCCTCGGGAAACCCTTCGGGGAATCACTTGTTGTGCTCCACAGAAACTCCAGCCAGGGGAATGAAGAGCATGGCATGTGGGTTTTGTTAATTAGAGAGGATGGGGCTGCAGCCTTTGTGCTGTGTGTGCAGCAAAGGAGAGCTCCCTCCCTTCCGAGTGTGGGGCAGGGGTGGTGACAAAGGTGAGTGAAACATCTCACCTTGGATAGCGAGCACGGCCGGTCAGGAATAAAAAACACTTGGTGCAGGAGGATCTGTTCTATTCCAGCTGGACGCTGGAATAGAACGTGAGTCCAGTGCAGCTCGTTTCCAGGTCCCTTGGACAAGAGGCAAGTGCCAGACTGAAGGAGAGGTGCCTGTGGAAGGGCTGATCTCTGCCTGGAGCTGTGCAAAGCAGCCGCTCCCAGCCTGGGCTGCATTCCAGTGGGGCATGAGGGAGAGGGATGGAGGCAGAGTTGGAAGGTGTTCTTTTGGGTGTGTTGTGATGGACTCTGGGCCACCTCCCTGTGCCCAGAGTGTCCCGTTGCCCACCAGGCAGTGCCTGAATGTCTCCACAGAGGGAAGCCACCTCCAGCCCCCACAGACCTCAGTGGGCAGCCTGGGCTTGTCCCCCTCGGTGGGAACCAGCTCACCCTGCCCTCCTGAGTGCTGCTTTGCAGAGGGGACACCACAAAACGTGTCCCTCGGAGGCCGCCCTGCCATACAGGATGCCGTAAGAGCTGCCGAGTGAAGTATCCGGCCCCGCTCCCTCCCGGCTGGCCCCACTGCCGGGATTGTTTCCACGGCAAGAGAACAATACCTCTCCTTCCATCCAAGAAACATTTATTACATGATCCGTTTCAGATGTCTCTTCGGGGAGGAGGGGAAAGCGGAGGAGAAATAGATCTCTTTTTTACGGCGGCACGGCAGGATCCATCCCGTAATGGATTAATTATCCCCGCGTGCAGGCGGGCTGGGGGGATGTTCGGAGCAAGCGCCAGGGTTGCCTTCCAAGAGGAGCAGACGTGGATATTTCTAGCCTCCTTTTTCACAAACTAAAAGGGGTAATTAATTAATCTGGAAGCTTTCACGTTCACTGTAATTCCCTCCCTCTCCTCGTTTTGTTTCTCCCCTTCGATTGTATGAAATGCAGAGACAGGTAAAGAGTTTACGGGCCTATTGTGCTGCTCCTTCCCGAGCCCCTGTCAATCTCCCTGCTTGCTTTCATACCTCTGCCTGCTTTTCTCTCCCTTTAAAGCCCTCAGAGGTCAGAAACATTTCCTGGTTCTCCTTTGCATGCCCTGAAGGAAATGGTCTGGGCTGGATTATCTGCCGGTATAAACCAGCACTGATGCACAGGCTCTGTCAGCAGAGTATTCCACACTTCTGGAAGCTCCTTCCATCCATCACATGGGCTAGGGAGGAGAACCATCCCTTGGGCCTCCTCCTCCTCCTCAGCTGGGGAGGAAGGCACAGGATTAATGCTGACAATACAAACGCGACCCAGGTAAAGACAGAGGCTCCGAAGCCCAGGAGGTAAATGCTGTTACGATGTCGTTTCCCCGTCCTTTCCCGTTTTTTATTTCCACCCAGCCAAGCTGCAACTCGAGCAAGAAGCATAAATCCTGCTGTCCCTCGACTCCATCTGCTCATGGAGCTAAAGAGATATAAAGGATGTAGCCAGAGTGAGCCAGTCCATTACGGAGTGTTCTGGAGAGGCTGAGGCAGAGACGGAGCCAGGGATTAGAGGACATCCAGGAGCAATTCCAGCCCCTTTGAACAAAGCACGACTTCTCTGAGACACCTACCAAAAACTAGCTTCTCAGGGATAGAGAACTGGAAAAATCTCATTTCAGGCTGTAGATCCCAATTATTTTAGCTCTCTGAGGTCAGAGGTGGGCTGGCGGGAGGCATTTTCACATCTCCCGGGAGGCGAGGAGCCCTCAGCTGAAGGTCGCGGTGCTTGCTGGCGGACTGGTTCTGTTCCATGCCTGGCTGACAACCCAGCTTTCTGTAGGAAAACTTCTGGACAGCCCAGCCTAGAAGAACTTGGTGGTTCTTGAAGCAAGGTTGCTGGTGCCTTGTCTTCCCTCGAGGCAAGAGAGGAACATGATGGATTTGCATCCAAAAGCGAGCCCTGGCCATGGAGCTCTGAATGAAACCCCCAACCCATCATCTCATCCCTCCCTTTACCCAGTGCTGTGAACGTTTGACATGCCTGATCTGAAGGTTAAAAAAACCAGCACAGCCCCAAAAAATGCCCTTCCAGAGGCACAATCTGGTGCCCTTTTTTGGTTTTTCTGGATGAGAAAAGTGTCTCAGTGATAAGGGAAGGAATTCCCGGTGTTTCTGAAAGCCTGTTTGATTCTCTTTGTCTGCCTGCCTGGTGTACTCATGTGTCATTTGCTGCTCTTGGCAGTGAGTGGGAGTTTGTGGAATGAGAATATGAAATTCCTCCCTCTTCCACAGTGGTACACAGCTTAGAAGGATGGGTTGTCCTGGCTGCATCCCTCCGAGTGGCAGAATAAATAATTGGGATGTGAAGAGCTGCTGTCCAACGCAATGTCGTGTTCAAAGGCTCCTTGTTGACTGGAGAGCAGGAGAGGCTGTTCCAGTAATGAGTTGTCTGTTGTTCCTCTGCCCAAGACCAGGTTTAATGAAGCATTTGTTCTTTTACTGCCCTCTCCTTAACTGGGTTTTTAAAGCTTTCCCTCAGAGCTGGGTGACAAAAGCAAAACTGTGTCCTGATGTGTTTGTTTGAATTCTTAAGTGCATTTGCTTGGGCGATATTCCCAACCTTTCCCTGGTGACTTTCCAAGAACATTCAAGCAACGAGATTTTCACTGGCTGAAAACAAAACAAAACAACAACAAAAAGCAAATTTCAAAGTCACATTTGCAGGTTTTTTTAGCACTATTGATACCTGCAGTGCTAAAATATCCTGACATGGTCTCGAAACAGATTGGTGAAGATTTTGACGAACAATGAATTGTGATTTCTTTTTATTTGCCTTCTGGTTCTGGTTGAACTCTTCAAGCTCTTGAGTTACTCTTTGTAATCATGAGACCTGGAAACTGATTTTCCCTAGGTCTGAAATGATGAGTCTTTGTAGCTGAGTTTGCTGAAATGCAGATGTTTGTTCCTCAGCATTTCTGCAAGTGTTGGTTCTGGTCCAGTTTGGACCAAAACTGGATGTTATTGTTATTTCCCCCCAAATCTCGCTATAAGCAGGCAATCCTAGAACTAAATGTTAGCCAAGGTATGATGTTACATCCCTCCAACTCTGTGTAACCTTCATTTTTGTTAACTTGATCCGTACTTGTACAGGGTTTCCCAGGATCGCAGACTGGAATAATTTGGGTGGAAAGGCACTCGGGAAGTCTTTTGTCCAACATCTTGCACCAGGGTTAGTTTTGGGATCAGACCAGGGTTTGAAAGCCTCCAAGGATGGAGACTGCATGGGCTCTGTGGGCAGCCTGTACCACGTTTGCCCATCTGCTGTTATATCCAGAGTTTATATCTGCTTGTTTCAGTTTAGGCCTCTTGTCCCCCATCTCCCTCTTCCTGGAGAACCCCTGGCTCCAGCTGCTTGCTAACTCCAGGTAGGAGTTAGACTGTTAAGTGTCCCTAAGCCCAGCTCCCTTGGCCTCCTTTTGGGGCAAAAAATGCCTGGGACACCCTGTTCTCTGGATCCCTTACATTGCCATGCTTGTCACACAACTCCCCCAGCTCAAAGCGGGTCAACCAAGCCACAGTTTCCCAGTTTTCAGCTGGAGATGTGGAGCTGACAGGTGACTGACACCAACGCACAGCCAGAGCCTGGCAGAACAACCCGCAGGGATTTCTGAGGGCTGGATTTGCCAGGCAACCTCTCCTCAGCTGCTGCAGGTCATTTGATTGTGGGGTGTTTCTGATGAAATGTGTCTGCTTCAATGGGTTATTGCTTCCCAGGAAAACTCAATTTCACTGGGAGACAACTGACCAGCTCCTTTCCTAATAAGCACCACCAAATCATCTGGTGTTATCAGCAGCACAATGAGAGCTGGCAAAAAATTTAATTTGAAATGCAGAAATAACTAATATTGGGGGAAAACCTAACTTTTCTGCTCCACTGGGGACTAGTGCAGTGCCAGGGGATTCACTGAACAGCACAGTTCATATTTTAAATATTTGCTAAGTGAATGTAGAGGCAATTGTTTGGGGAAGTATTTGTCAAATAAACTCAAACAACAAATGCATTTGAGGAAATTGGATTTGTCCACCTGATATTGCAGGAACAGGAGAAGCGGCTAAATTCATCAGATAAACTGTTCAGCTGAACTGTTTGTTCTCCTCTATCCACCCTCCAATCATTATTTTAGAGAGACTACAACTGTTGTAGGCACTGTGCAGAAAATTTATAGGAAACAGATCTCCAGCTGCTGAAGCCCAGAGCCTGCATGATGGACGTGGCAGATAGGGGAAGATTTAGCATCCAGCACTCTGGGGAAGGAGGTGAGCCCATCTCTGTGCCCAGGGTGGTGGTGAATTCCCTCCCTGCACCCACATCAGACGCTCGGTAGGTTTGTTTTGTTTTATCCAGCTGCAGCAGGGTGGCGGGAGCTGCCACCACGACCGTCGCGGGGTGGATGGAACCTTCAGCTGGCTCCGTCCTCAGTGACTAAACAGCAGCTGGGAAGGCAGGTCAGGACTTTCGGGGTGTGAGCACACACTGGGAAACGTGGGGCACCAGTAGTTGGTACAAACTCCATCTCCTGGCTTCCTCCCAGCACCTGAAACGAGAAGGCAATTGCTCCAGGGCCTCCCAGCCGCGGTGATTTATGGCTGAGGGGGAAATGGGTTCTGGGCGGGTGCTGCCCATCTCCATCAGTTATATATGGGAAGCCCTCGGCCAGGTGCTTAAAGCAGGATGGGGAGATGTGGCTCGCTTTATTTTGCAGGCAGGGACTGTAGAAATCAATTTTATAGCTTGGGCTTCTAGGAGTGCTGAGCTCAGAGAGCAGGAAGGGGTTCCTCAGGGCTAGCTGCTGGGATTTGAGGGGGTGAGCAGAGCACAAGGGGTGCACGCAGTCCCTGCAGCAGTCTGGAGTAGCTGTTGAGGGAAGGAAGAAGGAAAAGAAGAAGGAATTTGGTTTCCAGAAGAGCAAATTCAGGGAAGTAACTCAAAGAAAAAATTCAGGAAAGCAAATGGTGCAAGGTTGCTGTTGTCAGAGCACAGACAAGTTCCCAAATGGCTTGGGAAGCTGAGATCAAGACAGGAGGTGACTGTAGTTTGGAGATGCAAGATGTAAGGTCAGGAGCCAAATCTCTGAGCTGCAGAGAAATGAAGCTGTATTTTAGGCTTGAAAAAAGGTGGAGGAGTGATGGAAGAATGTGTGGCAGTGAGAGAGGAAGGAGCTCAGCTGCAGGGGAGGCAGCACAGCAGGTAGGGCAAGGGATTCGTTCCCTTTGGAGGGGTCTCAACTGAGCTCCCAAGGCCTGTCTGGGTAATCTTTATCCTCTAAGACCTGTATCTCTACAGTGGGGCTAAAACAATGTGGGTTTTCTTTGTTCTTCCTGTGCACACGCAGTTTCTCTGTAGGGCTGTAAACCGAGTGTCTTCCAGACCTGCAAAAATTCATGCTTTTAAAGCCTCTCAGGCTTTCACAGTGGAAATGAGCCTGGCATAGAAATATCTGGAGAAAATCCAGAATGCAAGCTGTGGGTTAGAAAGTGCAGGTCTTCCCTCCCTGATTGTTCCTTGGGTCTTTTGGTATTTGGCTTTCACTGGATTTAGCTGGTTGAGCTGGGGTATGTTCACATCAGAGGGCAGTGAGCACCATGGGATGGACTCCCGTGGGATACCACAGGAGTTATCTCTGCGTGTGTCTCTCCATGGCCTCTGTGCTGGGCTTGATCTGTGCCCCATGCTTTTAGCTTGGTTTTCAGCCTTGTTGCAGCTTTCCCAAGGTAAATCCAGATGCTGTTCCAAACTCCCAGCTCCTGGCATACACGGAGTGCTGAGGGCCAGCTCATCCCTCTGCACGCTCCCCTGGGACACTTCCTGACCTGGAATGTCCTGGGTTGTGCCTGGCTGACCTCACTCACTGTTCCTCTTCTGGGTCTGTGCTAAAATCCCTGGCAATGCTCGCTGCCCTGGAGCAGTGGTGGCTGCAAAGGGAAGAATATTCCAGTCGGAAGGGACCTGTGATGGTCATCCAGCCCAACCTCCTGCCCGCTTCAGGGCTGACCAAAAGTTACAGCCAGGTTTAGTGGAACGACCTGGTCTAGTGGAAGGTGTCCCTGCCCATGGCAGGGAGTGGAATAAGATGACTTTTAAGGTCCCTTCCAACCCAAACCATCCTGGGATTCTGTTAAGGACACTGGCTAAATGTCTCTTAAACACTGACAGGCTTGAGAGATGAGCTACCCTGTTGCAGGGTTTGAACACATCTTTGGTTAAGAAATGCTTCCTGATGTCCAGACTAAACCTTCCCTGGTGCAGCTTTGAGCCATTCCCGCTCACCCCACTGCTGGATCCCAGGGAGAAAAGCCTGAGGGAATAATTGCTTTGTTTGTGTGTGATGCCAGCAGTTGGTTTGATCCCCTGAGCTGCCTTCCTGAGGGGCAGAGCAATCTGGCTGTGCCATCACAGAGCTATCATTGGCATGTCCAGAAAACCAGGTCTCTCTGCAGTCCCAGGGTGGGGGTTTGTGCCAGGGGCTGGTTTGCTTTAGCAGCTGGTGATGGGATTCACAGAAGGATCCTATCGGAGTGGGAAGTGCTTGAATGCAGGACTCTGCCTCCTGGCTGCTTGAGCTTGGCCATGGCAGAGCACTGGGGTGGTGGTGGGGAGGGTTGGGAATGGCTTTGTGTGGGGGTGGGCACACAGGCTCCTGGTCAGCGGTGGCCAAAGCCGGGGTGGGCTGTGCTCAGAAATTCTGTGGGATCAGGATTTGGCTCCGTTAGGAGAGTAGGAAGGATTTGCTTTCCTCACTCTGAAAATTCAGGTTAGTGGGCTTGGCTGCTTTTTCTCTGTGTTCAGCTTCAGCGGAGGGATTAAATTTCCAAGGAACTGAATGCTCAGAATAAGAAGCTGAGCCTTGGATTTGGTTAAAAAAATCTTGACCAGAAACCTCAAGCATGAATTTCTTGTTCCCCAAGTTCCCATTGTTATTCCATGAGGGGCACCCCAAGATGTGCAGGCACCCCAGCTCTGCCCCCTTGGCTTTCCAGAGGGGCCAGGAGGGACTCCCAGAGGGGAAATCCTCCCCGGGCAGTCGCTGAGATCCAAGCCGAGCCCACCTGTTGGGGCTCTGTGCTGCAGTGATGCAGAGCAGATGTGTGTTTGGGCAGGTGTGGGGTGGGACGGCTGCCAGCCCCGGCTGCACGTGTTCCCAGGCTGGAGAGGCCCTCCAAAGATAAGTCTGCAGTTCCGATGAGGGGATATTGAGTTTTGTGCTGCGGGGCAAACGCTGTCCGCTTTGTAACGCAGCTGCTGATGAAGTCATGTCCTTATTCCAGGCAACTCTGGAAAAAGGCAGATCCGGCCTTTTTCTCTCCAGCAATGTACTGGCTTACCTGTTTTCGTCCTGGGGCTGGCAGCCTGGATTAGGAACTCTGTCCGGGTGACGTGTCAGCTGGTGCCAAGTATCCTCTGTGCTGGGAAGTTTTCCATACCCAATTTCCATTCTCCATTTCTCTATTCAGTTTCTCTCTGTCACTGTTGGTGGAGGTGGGCTCTGCAGCAGTCTCTGGGAAGGTTTGGTTGTCCTGCTTGCCCTGTGTGTTTTGCTCCCTTTCCAGGCTTATCTGAAAGGGAAAAACCCCAACGTGTCTAACTCTGCACCCAGAGGCCCAGATCTGGTGCTCAGAAAGACCCCCTGGTCCCCGAGCAGGCACGTGCAAGGTGTGACTTATCCTAAGCTGTCACTTCCTCCGTGTGGCAGGGCCACCCTCCCCTTACAGGGGTGACAGAGGGTCTCACCTGCATGGTCTCACGGGAGCTGCTCAGAGTTTTGGCTGTTTAACTCGCTCTTGTGCAAAATAGTCCTTGCAGGACGCTGCCGAGCCCAGGAGGAGGTCAGGACCTGATCTGCAGGGGCAGGATTCATGTCTCCAGTGTGCGAATTCCCCTCGGGTCTCCTGATGGCTCGGGGTTGAAGTCAAGAGATGAGGGAGGAGGATGGAGCCTGCTCTCTGTGCTGGCAGCACCTCCTTTGACACCTGCACCGAGATCCTGGGCCAGCTGTCTCGTGCCACTTCAGCCCCCGGCCCAGCTCTCTTAGCAGCAGCACTAATCAGCCTTTAAATGCCGGGGACATTAGGAGAATTATCTCCATGTTCTCCAGCTCTCCTGCGAGGGTGCTGGTGCACAGCAGCTGCTGGGCTGTGGGAGTGACTCGCGGAGCCGGGAGCCCCGCTCGGGTTCACATCCTCGGGTCTGCCCCAGATTCCTGCCTGGTGCCAGGGCAGGGATCCCGAGGGCTCTCCAAGCCCAGATCAGTGTGTGCAGCCCTTGTCGTGTGAGCCACAAACGAGCGTGGGGGCTGCCTGCTGGAATAAAAGGGCAGGGAAATTACCTCGCCGGAGCAGGCTGGCGGAGCAGCTTGTTTCCCGCATCCCCGAGGACACGGAACCATTCAGCGCCTTTGTGGAGTGGCCCTGCTGCTCCATCCGTGCACATCCTGTACATTGCTGATTTATTTGGAACTCATTCTGTGCTGAAAAAATCAAGAACATAAAAAGAGCCACTTGAACACAGCAAAGCCAGCCCTCCCTGGACTTGCAAGTGACACACTGAAGCTTCTGGAAACGTGTGTTTGATGGTAATCACAGGATAGCTGGGGTTGGAAGGGACCTTAAAGATCCTTGGGTTTACACTCCCCTGCAGGGATGGGGTTGGATGGGGATGGGTAGGGACAACTTTCATTAGATGAGGTTGCTCAAAGTCCCATCCAACCTGGCCTTGAATCTTTTCCCTTGCACTGTCAGGTTCTTTCCACAGGCGTTTTCTCCCCATTTCTCTGTGTGAACAAAGTCAGGGTTGATTTTCCTGGAGCTGCCCCTCTCAGCAGTGGCTGGGACCTGATCTAAGAGCCTCTGCTGCCCCACGGAGTCTCCAGCAGAGCAGCAAACAAATCAAGGCCATCACTTCCCCCCACCCGTGTCCCTGGGGACTGGGCTGGGCCTTTTCGGGGGTAGGGATGATTTTCGGTTGCTGTGTTAAGGATGGAAAGCAGACCCAAGCTGTCTGTCCAGGGATGAACACAGAGAGCTCTGACCTCCCCGTCTTGGCTCTTCCCAAAGTGCCACGAGCCCGTTCAGCCTGACTGCATCTCCTCCTTGCCCCATCCCCAGGGCACGGGCTCAGTGGGATGCTTAGGCACGGGAGAGGTTTCCATATGCCACTTGTCATGGACTGCAGTGGGATTTGCTGTGTGGGAGAGTATTTAAACCACTTCTCCCCCTGTCCCAGCCTCCCTGCCTGCAGGAGTGAGTGGATTTTCCCTTGCTGAGCTTGGCTGTGAGGGTGGATGTGATGAGATTGCTCAGGGCTGTATTCACACTTCTGCTGGACACACTAGGCAGTCATCCTGGGAGATCCAGGACATGGGGAACACAGTGCTGGGTAGAAACCTGCCTCCCTACCTGGCCAGCAGCTTCAGCTTGGGCTGTTTTCCCTGACACCTTTCTGAAAAATGTTTTTCTTTAGGAGAGAGAGGTTAGCTTTTTTCCCTTTTTCTGAAAGGGAAAGAATTTCCTTTAAAACCAAAAGCAAGAAACAGAAAATTGGAAGATTTTTCATAAAGTTTAGGTTTTGTCAAGACCTCATTTTCCTTTGAGAGGTGAAGAGAGGAAACAAGGGAGAAGCCTCTAACTCATGTCAGGTACCTGTGTGCATGAGCATGATTTGTGTGCTCTTTCCTTTTGCTTCCTTCTTCTCTCGCCACGTTCCGTCTGACAGAATATCCCTTCCAGGGCCTTCTGCTTCAAATGTTCTTAAAATTGATTTCTCTGTAGCACTGGCTATTGGCTCATTGTACTCCAAGCTCTGTCTCGCTCAGCTGAAGATCTCTGAACTCCTGGGTGGACTCTTGCAACCCTGGGACGGCTCGCACGGCCGGTGGTGCCAACAGGGATGACCGACCCTGCTCCCGCTCCTCCTGGCCATGCCTCCCTCGGCACAAACCTCCATTTACAGAGGGATTTTCTTGGCTTCTCCCTCATAATTCCTGGCTCCCCCGTTCATATCCGAAGCGGTGGTTTAGCAGAACTTGTTTTGACAAAAGCAAAAGGATATTCACAGCCAATTAAAAATATGGTAATGGAAAGATGGGGAAGAAACGCGGCGCTTCCTCTGCTTGAGGGGGATGTTGGGAGCTGTCACTGTGCTTAGAGGGATTAACAGTGCATGCTGCAGGTCCGTGTCAGATTGAATGTTAAGCTCCCAGGCTACAACCATGCTCCTGGGAGCAGGGAAACAATCATTCATTACTGTGGGGATGGAAGGATTACTTCAGTAATTTGCTCATTGCCTCGTGCTCGCTCTCATGCGGGCACACACACACACACCCATGCAATCACAGCACTCATTTTAGGAGTGTCTCATGCTGCAGATGATGGAAATTTAGGGTTGTTGGGGTATCTTTCCCTGTCTGAGATGCCTCGTGGTGAGAAGGACAGGCCAAGTGAGGAAGGCCAGAGGTATTGGAAGATCTGGACTCGCAACCCTCCTCCCCTCTTAGGACCTGTACTTTTACGTGGGTTTCTCTCTGGGCTGTGCCATGGGTGATGGGTGTCTCGAATTGCTCATCATCCTCTTCCTCTTCGGGTGCCTAAGGTTGCGTGAGCATCCCAGGCAGGCAGCGTGAGTGCAGATCAGAGTTTGTGCCTCTGTTCACTGCCTGTGAAGAGCTCTACGTGCAATTCCTCCTGTGGTGTGGGGGTAGGTGGTGGCTGAAGTCATGTAAATCCATGAAGGAGTAAAAATGGACGTGTTTTGGGAGTCTCTTGCAGAGTTTGCTTTCAGCTGTGTGCAGGGTGTGCCAAAGTCTGTGTCCTGGGTTTCTGCAGTGCATCGGCAGGCACAGCTGACAAGCGATGCATCACCTTTGAGGTGACACCTCAGGCTGTTTTCAGAGATGTCATTCAGCAGAAACTGAGCATATGGAATAGAAGATGTGGCAAGAAACTGGAGCCACATCCATCCTCTTGCTCCAGGAGAGATGGAGAGACAGACAGGCTCTCTGATCTCTGCCTTTTCCTCTTTGCTCCCTTTGTGCTCCTCATCCGCTGCTATTTTGTCACCCCCTTTGGTTTCTCTCTTACCCCTCCTCAAGGGGTAAAAGTCCCTGGATTAAGCTGGAGTTGCCAGTTCCACGGGAAGCATCCTGCTCGATGGACATGATGAAAACGGTTCAAAGGTGTCTGGCAGTCACTGTGGTCCCAATTACAGCTTTTGTGTGCCTCCAGAGAAGCCCCTGTGCTCCTGATTCCACTCCCACATTGCGACTGGAAATGTGCAAGGGGAGAATATGCCTTAATCCCTGTTTGTGGGGTCCCGGCATCTCCTCTAAGGCAAGATACTCCCCCAGGAGCAAAATCTGTGCAGGCTGATGTGCAGAAGAGTGAGGGCTGAGCTGCTTTCTGGCAGGCAGCTGAAGCAGCCTGTAAAGGGTTACCTCAGACAGCGAGAAAAGCCAGACTCTACAGCACTGCTGTGTTTTTTTAACAGGCAGCCCAGACTTGTAATATCAGCACTTACTGAATTAATTTACTGTGTAGCACCAGTAAAGCTCTAAGTTCTTTCGGTGAATTCTAGTTTTGAGAAAAATCAAGAAAGCAATTACTTGGTTTGGTCATTAATTACTCACTACTGGACATTTTCGAAGGCGTCGCATGAAAAGCCCGAGGCAGCCATTAAGAGCAGCTCTAATGCTATTGATCTATTTGTGCTTATCGTGGAACTTCTCTGCTTTTATGATGTTTTACTGAGCCGGGGGATGCAGGTGTGTGCAGCTGGGGAGCGTGAGCTGCTCTTTCCCATGCTGGGGTTGCCCTCTTGGCGGGGAGCGGTGGCTTCTCAGAGCATTCCTTGGGGGAAAGCCCCTCAGGATGGTGGGCACGGGGAATTCTGGCCACTGCACACCCTGGGCTGTGCTTGGCCTGAGGAGAATCCCTGTGCAGGGCCAGGCTTTTCCTAGGGGGAATCCACCGTGGGAGGGAAGGGACAATGGGAGCCAAGCAAAGGGACCTGCCTGAGGCCTGGCAGAAGGGCAGTGACAAAGGATGTCCAGACAGAACCACGGAATCACTGAGGTTGGAAAACACCTCCAGGATCATTGGAATTCAACCTTTGATCCCCACCTTCTCACCAGCCCAGAGCTCTGAGAGCCACATCCAGGCCTTCCTTGGACACCTCCAGGGATGGGCACTCCAAACCTCCCTGGGCAGCCCCTGCCAAGGCCTGACCACCCTTTCCATGGGGAAATTCCTGCTGATGTCCAGCCTGACCCTGCACTGGCCCAGCCTGAGGCCGTTCCCTCTCCTCCTGTCCCTGTTCCCTGGGAGCAGAGCCCGACCCCCCCAGCTGACCCCTCCTGTCAGGGAGCTGTGCAGAGCTCCTGGCATCCAGATCTGCTCCATTCCTGAAAGGTCACCTCTGTCTTAAATCTCTTTCACCGGCACTTCCCCTTCCTGCAAACAACCCCTTCCCTCCATTTATGCCTCTCTTCTTGTGGTTCAGTATCACCAGGGCCATTTACTGACATGAAGCCTTTGGAACTGGACATAACCTGGGGAAAAAATGTTACCTACCAAGAAATTAGGGGCCACGAGTGGCAGGCAGAGCTCTCCTGGGCAGGGGTCCATGCTGCTTTGCTTCCTTCCTCTACAGCCTCTGGGATAATCCCTTCCATTCCCTCAAGTGGGAACAGCCCAGCTGCCACCCCGGAATGCAGTGACACGGAGCTGAGATTAATCCTGCTGGCACGTGAGAAAGGTGTCAGCCAGCAGCGGCAGGAGCATTTTCTGGTGAGCTGGAAATGCAGCAGGGAACGGTGACAGCTCCCGGAAAAGGGCAGGGTTGTCATTTGGCTTCCAGGGGGGTTTCTCAAGGTGGGCCAGGGTCTCCCAAGGTTGGTGTTGGTGGAATCAGGATTTGTTCTGGCTTCATTCCCAGTAGTGAAAGGTGCGGTTTTTCCATGTACAAACTGAGACAGAAAATGCCACTGAGCCATTATTCTATTTTTCCCCCTGTACCTTGGGGAACTGGAAAAAGCAGCACACATTTAACAGTGCCAAGGGGATGTGGCTGCTCTGCCTGTGCCTCCTGGCCTTTCTCTTCTCCCATCACATTTGGCATGCAAAATTGAATCATACCCTTCTCACCCGCTTCCCACTGGGGGAAAGGTGGCCTTTAAATCATAATATGATTGCAGACAATGTTGCAGAAGGGGAAAATGAGATGAACTTTAAACTCCCCTTTGCTTTACAAATTTGTTCACGTCTTCCCTCACAGCTGCTTAGTCATGCCCATTAGATCTACCATTTCCTGGGAAGGAAAAGGGAAAGTGAATTTTATTATCTATTCAGCATCTGACTTGGTGCCTTTCTCCCCTCTTTTGTCTGGTTTAATCAGGAATTCGCAGAGGTTTTGATTGGGCTCCTTTGATCAGAGCACAGAATCCCCCAGGTAAGGGATCGTTAGTTCTCATTAGCAGAAGAAACATTTTTCCGTGACGCTGCACATCCTTGTCCAGCTAATTGAAGACTCATCACAGTGACTTTCCTGCCCCATTAGTTCTCATGGATACCTCAGATGCCTCCAACAACTGACCAGGTTGAAAAGGAGGGGGCTGGAAAACAACGCACAGAAAGGACCAGGCCTTGAATTAATTAGGAACTGCTAAAAGAAACACTTTGAATCTTTCTGTGCAACTTCAGTGCTACTGGATGGAATTAAGAAAATGAAATCAAGAACTTGGCAAGTTTTATAAGGAGGCTGGGTTGGTATTTGCATATCAAAAGTAGCCAGAATTTTTGGAACAGTAACACACATTTTGAAAGGGATTTTGGTCTTTGTGTTTGCAGAGTTAAATCGGTTTGGGGCTATTAAAAACTGCAGAAGGAGCCCTGATTTGCATATGTGCTGGTAGGAATCTCATCCTTCAGCCTGGCACGTCCCCAAATTGGACACTGGACAAGATGTCCGTGTGCCTGCTCCTGCCTGTCAGCTCCCCTGGTCCTGCATTTGTGGTGGCAGGGCGGAGGAGATGGGGAGGAACGAGAGAACCTTCAGCAGGAAGGAGGAACATCTCTGCAGCGGGCTGGGAGCCTCGCTCGGAGCGGGGCACGGGGCTGGAAAATCTGCACCGCCATGAAATGTGGTAGTGCTGTGCCCCGGGCCCGCGGGAGCGGGTGGAATAAGCAGTGCTGCTTCCTGAGGTGTGGAAGGTGAGAGAAGAGCCTGGCACCCGAGGGCTCCTGCCTGGTGGTGCCAGAACGGGCCCCACCCATTCAGGGTGAAGATAAGAGACCCGCGTGGGGGCAGGAGGCTTTTCCTTCTTCACCTGTTTCCTCTTCTTCTTCGCCTTTGCAGAAGGAGTCTCTGGATGCTGGAACAGAGGAGCAGGAGATGCGACCAGTTCTGTCCAGCAGGAAACCATCCTGGTGGCGCTGGGCTCCTGCGTACCAGATACGGTCCCTCAGGTGTCACTGGTTTTCCATGGAGGGCATTCTGCCAGGAGCTGGTTGGGTAGGCCAGAGAGCAGCATCAGGCCCTCCCGGCCTTAAAATCAAGAGGTGACCTCAGCAGTGGGCCCCTTACCACGTGTTTTGTCCCAGACCCTGTTCCAGTCAACACTGGGGACTGGATTTCCAAGCTGTGCCCCGTGTCAGTGGCTCAGCCTCAGCCTGGTGTGGTCTGGCCGTTCCTGCCACGTTCACAGAATTCCAGAGGGGTCTGGGCTGGAATGGAACTTAAAGATCATCCAGTCCCGGCCCCCGCCATGGACAGGGGCACCACCCACTAGAGCAGGTTGCTCAGGGCCCCATCCAGCAAGGCCTCGAGCACTTCCAGGGGTGAATTATCAGTGGGCTGATAATTCCTCAGCCTCTGTCCTGGGGATGTGTGATCTTCCTGCAGTGTCAAACACAGGTGGCTTTTGGCAGTGGAACGGTGCTGAATAAGCACTCCCTCCTATTTATCATCCCATTTTCCATGTCTGGTGGGAGATCAAGGTGAGGAGGAGGGAAAGGCACTCCCGAGCCGTAGCTCAGTACAGAGAGACTCTGGCACGGCAGCCAGGCACGCACATCCCCCAGCCTCCCAACCACGTTATTGTATTACAGCTGACATTCCTTCCTTCCACTAATATGTTATTTTTGGTCTGACAGCTTTATGAAGGAGAAAAGAGAAATAGAGAGAGAGAGAAACACGTACCCGGACAGACACAGACAGTATTCATTCCTTATCAGCAAGGAATGGGTTTGCCTCAGACACCAGAGATCTGCTGATTGAAACATCTTGCCGTCTCCAGCAGCTCACTCTCTGTCATGGCAGGCAGATTCCCAGAGCCTGCAGATTCGAGTGAAAGGAGCAGGATTAGGTGGGGAGGGTTGGCCTTCCAGGGATTGTGCTTTCCTGGCCTGAGATACTCCCTGAACTCTACTGGGGTGTCCAGTTAGCGGGAGGAATCAGTCTGCTGTCTGTGTTGGGATATTGCCAGCAGGGCGGGAGGGTGGCCGTGGGGCTGATTCCCTTCAGTGCCCGGTTCTTGTGCTGGGAAGGCTCCCCAGACAGCTGTGGCTCAGGGAGAGATGTCTGTGCTGGCGGGAGAGAGGTGACATCCCCACGGAATCCTGGCGCTGTTTCCCTTTGGAGAGAGAGAGAGGGGAACTGCAAAAGTGTGTGTGGGAAATGCCACCGGTCATTGTGCTTCAGCCAAAGGCCAGTGGCCAGAAGGAAGTGTGTGTGGGAAGTGGGAGAGGCAGGAACAAGACCTAAAAAGTTGAGGGCTGTGATCATGAAAGAGGGGAAAAAGGAATGTGAAACAAGCTGGGTTTCACTCGAGCTGGATGTTTGCTGGCAAAACCTGAAAGGGAAAAGAAAAAAACTGTGAA
The DNA here is from genome assembly GCA_013399875.1 of Gymnorhina tibicen. Classification (NCBI taxonomy): domain Eukaryota; kingdom Metazoa; phylum Chordata; class Aves; order Passeriformes; family Artamidae; genus Gymnorhina; species Gymnorhina tibicen. The sequence goes on from VXAZ01006215.1 coordinate 819,148, forward strand.
TGAAGGTGAGGGGAAAAATGTCCAATATGAAAATAATGCTGAGGTTTGCTCTGCATGCCATGATTCATCAGGTGACCTGGAAAATTCCCAGTGTTCACTCTCATCACAGGAGAGGTGGTTAGAGGCTGCCAGCCATGGAGGGGCCAGTCTGGACAGGAGGTCCCTGCTTGGGCACACGGATCCTGGATGGTTGGCTGGGCAGGGGTCAGCTGGAAAAAGAAGTGAAAGGCCAACCCAGCATCCTATACATCCACGTGCTTCTCTGCCTTTGGCCCGTACCCTACTCCCAGGATGCTTAACCTCCCTGGCCACCCTCTGCAGCAAGATCTGCACCAGGCTCCTCATGCTGCCCCCAAAACAGCCCCTCGTGCTCGCTGTGTGCTGGCTGCCAGGAGGAACAGCTCCAACCCTCTCCATTCCCACACTGCAGCAAAGCCATTCCATTCCCAAGCACGATGGGAGAAAGGCCGATCAAACAGAGCAATTAATTCAACAAACAGTACAATTAAGCTGCGATCCCAGTGTAGTTTCCACCCCGAAACAGAATAAACAGGCTTCCCAGCACGGATAAATAAACTCACAGATGGAGGCTTTTGTGAGTGGTGGAGTTTTCCCTCCGCAGCCCTTCTTGAGAGCACATAAAAATCGCGGAGTACATAAATCTCTGGCTCTCCATCCTGCTGGATCGGGAGGAAGGAATGGTGCTCCTGCTGTGGGGCAGATGTGTGCTGGCTCGGGAGCGAGGGAAGGGAGCTGCCGGCGCACAAAAGGCTGCGGCAGCCGCCTCCTCCGCGTCCCCAAGGCCGGCCCTTGTCACAGCCCAGACACGAAACACACGGTGTGGAAAGCTGTGAAGGAAGAGAGTGACCTGCTTCACACTTGGCTGGACTCACTTGTTGCTTCAGGAACGGATGGAAAATCCCCTTTTTTGAGCAGGGTTTCGAAACAGTCTGAGCTGGCAGTGGGAAAAATCCTCTGCACAGCCCTTGGGTATGGAGAGCAGAACAGGGGCCTTTACCCAAGGAAAAGGGAGGTAAATATTTCCAGGGATGATGCTGACTGCATGGAGGTGGTGGGATCTAGGCTGGCTGCTCTGACCCTTTCCAAAATCAGCTGGAGACTGTTCTGGGAAAGGCTTTTCCATTACCAGCTGATCTCCATCCTGAGTTATTGGAGTTGGTGAAATGTTACCTCCCTTGAGGGCTGGCTGACTGCAGGAACATCAGGGCAGCCCGGGGAAGGAGGATGTGGGAGTTTGGGCTGGACTTGTGTGGGAAGAGCAGCTGGAGTGGAGGTGTTCTGCTGGCATCAGGGATGGAAAGGATGGAAAGGGCAGGCTCGGGTTATATTGCAGCTTGTGCAGGATTTGGGGTCATTTCTTTGAGAAGCAGCCAAGTCGGAAGCGGGAGGGAATTGTGCAGTTTAAGAGGTGTGAAAAGCCTGTGTGATGTGACCCTGTGGGTGTTGTGGGCAGAGAAAGGAAAGGTTTTTTTCCCAAGGAAAGCTCATATGGTGCTGTGTGACCACAGTGCTGCTGGGAGAGGCTGGCTGGAGGTCAGGGAAGAGATGGGTGCTCCAGGTGAGTGTCACCCTGCGGCAGCCCCTCTGCTCAGCCTGGTGAGCAGGCCTGGTGAGGAGCTGGGGAAAGTGTGTGGAGGTCACTCACCCAGCCAAACTCCCCCCCAAAAGAGATGAAGCCGAACTTTTCCCTTTTTCCTCTTAGATGTTTGTGTTCCTCTTCTTTCCCTTCTCTCCTGCCTCCTGGATGAATTGCTCAGGATCTCCTGAGCACCCAAAAGGTTTGATTTAGCATCCAGGATCCCCAGGTGGTGACTCAAGGTGGTGAATCTGGCTGCTGTGCTAATGGTCAGAGGAGCTGAGGAAACCATTTCCAGCCTCCAGCTGGCTAAATCCAAACAGTGGGAAGGGTTGTGCTGGAGCCGTTCAAGCTTAGGGATGTTCTGTGCACGGCACAGGGAGTTCAGCACCTGGAGTTTAGGGCAGAAGACACCTGGGTCAGCAGGCAGGTTTCTAGTGCTGTGAAAGCTGTACAGAAATGTTGTGTTTGGCTCTGATGTTTGCAGCAAGGAGACTTTTTTGTACCAAAGGCGGCATTGCTCCATCTTTATGGAGCTGCTTCAAGTACAGCTGGTGGACTCTCAACCCGAAATCCTTCAGATACACTCTTTAAACCCAAAACCCTGTGGCTTGGATGGGGCTCTGAGCAACCTGCTCTAGTGAGAGGTGTCCCTGCCCAGGGCAGGGGGTTGGAATGGGATGATTTTTAAGGTCCCTTCTAACCCACTGTGTGACTCCATCGTAAGGCTGTGTGTGCTGACACCTGGGCAGGAGTTTCCCAGAGATGTTTCCTTGGATTGCTGTTGTCTTCTGGGACTTACCCAGCTGTGGCTTCACTTTCATTGTTGCCTTGGTGTTGCTGTTCCCTGTTAACCAGCAGATCTGATGGTTGCAGAGCAGACTTTCTGAGGCTCCACGTACCCTGGGTTGGGTTTGGACTTGGAAGAAGAAGGAAAACATTCCTTTTGTCCTGACTGGTGACTCGCATGGGCTGAGATCAGAGCTCTTCCAAAGAGGAAACAGCTGCCATTGTGCTCATTCTCCAAGAGCTCCCAGGACTGGCCACCCTCCAGCTTCCTGCAGAAACACCCTTCTGCTTGCGGGGAGCCAGAGGTGAGCCAGCTGCTGTGACTCTGCCCCGTCCCCAGCCCGGCTGCGGCGCTGACACAGCCAAATCCCGGGATGCAGGACAGGAGACTCAGTGTCGCCAGGCCAGGGTGTGAACCACAGCTGGCTGGGGCAGCTCGGCAAGGCAATGGCCACGTCAGGTTTGGAAAGCAGATGTTTGCCTGTGCTCTGAGCTGGCCACGAAAAGATCATTGTGGCTGCGGTTCTCTGGTGCTGAGTTCCACCAAGGAGCAAAACACTTGGCTTGGAGCTCCTCTAGTTTTCCTGCATGACTTCTGGTCATCTCAAACGAACTCAGATCTGCTGGTGAAAGGCTGTGCTGTGTCCCCCGGACCTCTGCGCCACCGTCATGGCTATTAACTTCGTCCTGCTTCTCATCAGAAATCTCCCTAAACTGCAGCTCTTGATTTTTCAGAATGAGGGTCTTCCTCAGTGGGAATGCTCTCCATGCAGAAAGGCTCTCACAGAGTGCAGGCAAATGGGCCCCAAACCTGTTCCTCACTGGGCTGGGTTCATTCCTTGCAGTGTGGCAGGAAGGGGATGCCACTGCTGCTGCCCAGCTCTGTCCTGGTGGCCCTTGAACTGAGGGGGAGCCTGGAAGCAGCCAAGGGCCTGACTGAGAAAGAAGCTGTTCTGGCCACTCTGTGGACAGCGGTTTGGCTGGTGCTTCGGCAGCCTCTGGTGAGTAGCTGCCCTTGGAGTGTCCTGGGCAGGGCCAGGAGCTGGACTCTGCTCCTTGTGGGTCCCTTCCAGCTCAGGTTTTTCTGTAAACCTTGGCAAGGGGATTAGTCCCTTGGCATTAAGGGATGGGTACCGGTGTCCTGGACGATATCTGGACAGGAATCCTGCTGGATCATGGCACAGGTCTGCACCTGGGTCACCTTGGTGTCCCAAGGAGGTTTCACCTGTGTGCAGGTGCTGCGTTTGTCAGCACCATGTCCTTGAGCGGAGGCAGGGCAGGGATGGGATCCGGCTCCGCCTGCTCTGGCCCAGCCTGGAGCAGGATCCCACGGCACAAATCCAGGGGGTGCTGCTTTGCCCCTGTCTGGCAGGTCAGCCGTGGCTTCTGTTGTCAGGTACAAACCTGGGCCCCTCTCAGTAACTGCTGTCCCTGCTCCGTGACAAAGCGCGTTTCCCTCGCTGGCCTCCCTTTGCGCAGATCTCTCGGACGGAATGTTTGTACTCATTGACATGGAACAAGCTCAACGGGAACGAAATCATTTATAAAAGTCACGAGAGCCTTTGGATATTGGCGCTTCATTTCCTGCCACGTTCACCGAGTCGCAATTAACACCGACCTGAAATACCGCACAGGGCTGTTTGTCCTGTCTGTCCTCTTTCATCCCTCGCTTCCTTTTTTCCTTCCTCATTTCCTTCCCTTCTGACCTGGACATGTGTCTCCATTTTCACCTGGTTTTTTCCTCTCTTCACGCATTTTGTTCTCAGTTTCACTCCCTTCCCTTCTCTTTGTGCTTTCTTTTTTGCCTCTTTGCTTCCCTTATCTCTTGTATGCTTCTATTCCCCTTGCTTAATTCTCCCTCTATATTTAAACCCAGGCAAAAAGCAAATTATTTATGAAGGGCTGTAATTTATGATGCATTCTTAATGTCTTGGAAGACACAGATAATTTATTTAATGAGTAAAGACACGATAATTCACAGATGATGATTCCAGTCAGAAAATTAGTTTCATTAATTTGCTGTAAATTCGCTGCCTTGATTTAGTGCACAAGGAGTTTCTGAAACCCCATGAAAATCTTTGCCACGGTGTTTTTTTATCATCACTGGACCAGTGTGGAAGTGTGCTGGCTTTCCCACCCCTCGCTGGCTCTGTCACACTCCTGCTTGTGCCCTCCCAGCAGTGAGCAGAGATAGCTAAAACATTGCTTTTGCACTGCAAGTGTGTAAGAGGCTGAGGAGGAACAGGGATGGAGGTGGAATTCCCATTCCAGGAGGTGATAAAACAGGCAGCAGTCTCAAAATGTTTGTTTTGCAAAGCCACATGCTGTTCCCCGAGCTTTTGCCTGGGAAGTTCGGCTCTACTAGAGAATAAAAAAAGTCAGTTTGCTTTTTTTAATAGAGTATAAAAGGTACTTTTTCAAATAAATTTCAGCACCGACAATTTTACACGAGAGTCTTGCTGATAACTGCAGTCTATATAAATATTATAGGAAACCTATACAAGTGATTCATGGTGTACTATTGATCTAATCTGATTTAACTAAGTGTTTGCATCATGCCTTATTAATCACAAATAATGGGGCTCCAAGGACACCTTGCAGAATCAGGGCTTTGCTCTTCACAGCACTCAGTGTCCACAAATTCTGGCTGTATCCTGCTGGGACTGCTGCAGTCCATGGAGATTCCTCAGGGACGAGTTCCCTACTGCATTTCACGGTTTTATTTTAGAACAGGCCTATCAATAGTGCTCTAACCAGCCTTCGTAGGGACACTGTTCTGCTGCCTGTCTGATGTCAGGTTAGGAAAGCTTCCAGGTGTAACTGGAAGGAAAACCTGCAGTGTGGATCAGCGTTTGTTCCGCACGTGGTGCACGGGGTGGGGAGCTGCGTCCTGCCAGCGGGGCCGAGCTGTGGGCACACAAACCCCAGGAATTCCGTGTGCGGGGAGCCCACCCTCTTCCCCTGTGTGCACAGGGAGATGAGCTGCTCTTCCTGGAGCAGGTGGGCAGGGGCCTGAGGAGGAGGAATCCGTGCAAGCACCCTCAGCAAGGTCAGATCAACCAACCCCTCCCACCAGGAGCTGCATGAAGGTTAACGGGAAACAGCAGCAAGTTATGATCACTTGTACACCCGTAAACTGACCTGGCTGGATGGGATTCATCCCAGAGTACTGAAGGAGCTGGAACATGTCCTCTACAAAGGCCTTGGCAGTCTGGGGAGGTCCCAGCCGACTGGAAGCCAGCCAGAATTATTCCAGTTTGCAAGGAGGGCATGAGGGAAGATGCAGGAGCCTACAGACCTGTTAGTGTAATCTCAGGAAAAATGAAATGGAGAGGATCACACTGGGCTCTATTAAAGGCATTTAAAGGACAGTGAAATCGTTAGGTGCGCACAGCGTGGGTTCACGTTCCTGCCCGGTTGTGCTCAATATTTTTATCAGTGATCTGGATACAGGAGCTGAACGCACTATGAGTGAGTTTGCTGATGATAATAAACTGGGAGCTGCTGTTGACTGTCGAGAGGGACAAGAGAGCTGGCAGTTCTAATAATGAATTGGGAGGGGAATGGCTGGAGAGCAGCCCTGCAGGAAAGGTTTGGGGGTGCTGGGTGGCAGCACCTCCACAGGAGCCAGCAGAGCCATGCGGGCAAACCGTGTCCTGGGCAGGGAAAACACAGATGGTCAAAAAAGGTGGGTATCCCTCTGTGCTTGGAGGTGATGCTCGAGTGCTGTGTCCGCTTCTGGACTCCACCATCAGAAAAGGATGTTCAGGGACAAGAATATGGGTGGTCAAGCGCTGGAACAACCTTTCTGTGTTGGAAGAACCTTCCTGGAGAGGTGCCTGCTGCCCCAAGCCTGTCAGTGTTTAAGGGACGTTTGGACAATGCCCTTGATAACACATTCCGAGTTTTGGCCAGCCCAGAAGTGGCTCTTGGGCAAGATGATGGTTGTAGGTTCCTTCCAACTGAGACGTCCTTAGTTCCACCTCAGTGGTTGCAGAGGGCAGAGTCTGGTAAGGAGGGGGTTGTGCTGGAGGATAATTCTGCTGGCACTGGCGGTAGTGCATGGAGCAGAAATCTGAGCACAGGGTGGATCCTGTTTCCTCATCATAGGTGGCAATAAGCTGTTTCTGGGGTTCGTGTTTTGAGTATCTAATCTCTGTGGACTGTGAGATTTCCCCAGACAAGCTGCATCTGCTGTGTGCACTCACTGGCTTCCCAGATAATTCCCGTTAAATGTATTTCCCTGCGGTTTTGCCTGGTGCCTTGGGTATTTCACCACAGTTGGGTTGATATGAGCAGGGCTTGAAAAGATGTTTTAGAAAGTTATAAATGTGCATCAGAGTGGCAGATCCTGCCCCTCCCTGCCTGCTACCTACAAAATCCTGTACAAAGGGTTGCACAGGGCTGTGCTTGGCTTGTGGCAGGGGGAGATGTCCCCTTCTGCCGGGGCAGTAAAGTGAAATCCTCCAGGAATTTAGGAAAATGCTTGAAAAGTGTGGGGGAAGGGTGCGTCAAAAATTTGATTATATGTCCAAAATCTTTCGATAAATAAGTGGTGTTGGATGAGATTTGATTGAGCCACTCTTCCAGGTCCTCTGAGGAGCACAATCAGTGGGAGCACTCAGCAGGAGCTGATGGAGAGGAGCAGAGGATGATTCCCTTCAGTAGAAGGCCTTGGAGGTCTGCCACTAATTTGCTGCCTGTTCTTGTGCTTCTTGAGCTTGTGAACACCCTTTTCTTGCTTGTATCACACAAGCCAGCCCCTTGCTGCCCACGAGGGTGGCTTCTCATGGGTACTTGTGCCATGCTAGCCGTGGCAGCAGTTGTGGTGCTGTTCACCAGAGGCTCTGCTGGAGTGAGGGATGTGCAGGTCAAGGACTTTGTTACCCAGGACTGTCTCATGCTTGAACCTTCTTTGGTGGAAATCTGAGCCCCAGTGGTTCAGTTTTGGCCTGGCAGAGCCTCACATAACTTGCAGTTGCTTCTCAGGAGTGTGCGTACCTGTGGCTGACCCCACTGTGCTTCTTAGATGCTCAAGAGCAGCCTGGTGTGAGCAGAGAGCTGGATGAATGTCCATGGTCCATGGTGCCTCGGGAACAGGAGCCTTCACACCCTGGCATGTCCTCACCCCACCAGCTCCCAGCTCGAGGCTGTTTTCTAGCAGGACAGCAATCGTCCCATCCTCGCCTTGGGAGCAGACGGGGCTTCCCTGTGCCAGAGGACCCTTGTGTGGGTGGGTGGTGCATCCTGGGGCCTGCATGCTGAGCTGCAGCGAGGGGTGGGATGCAAGAAACTGGTCTGCATTCCCACTGCATGGCTCTTGAACCCCAGCCTGCCCCCTGGGTAAGGGACCTGTGTGCTGGGTTTGGGATTTGCTTGTTTGAAATTCCCCTCTTGCAAAGGGCAGGGCTAAGTGGTGGGAACTTATGGTGAAGGCCACCATTGTCTGGTGAAGGTTGTGGGTTCAAGACCTGCTCACAGCCCAGGACAGCATAATTTTCATGCCCTTGGCTCTGCTGCTGGCCATGGGTCACTCACCCTTCCTTAACAGTCAACACAACGTGAGTAAACTGCGCTGTTTGGTAGGGCAGCAAGAACAAGATCTTGGCAAAGCTTGTCTTGCCTGGGATGAGGCCTCCCCAGGTGCTGTCTCAAGTGTACAACGAGTGTTCCAAACCTCTGCTTGGAGTCTGACACATGAGGAATGACTGTCCTGGGCTCAAACCTCTCCTCTTCCCTGGCAGTGGTTTAGCAGCACGGTGGGAGCAGCTGAGCAAACACAGGAGCAGCTGCTCACACGTTCCTCGGCGCTTCTCCTCCCCGGAATGTCCGCTCCATCCCTGGACATCTCTGAGCCTCCAAAGTGGCGCCAACTTTGACCTCAGAGCCAAACAGCCTCTGCCTCTGGCCAGGGGTGTCCAGCTGGGGAGACTGTCGCTGCCAGAGGCTGCCACTGCCCATCCTGCTGCAGGGGCAGAGGGGCACCCAGCAGTGGTATCTGTGACTTCTCTTCGGCTCTCGTCCCTCCGGATCCTCGATGGACGGCTTGGATACTCTGAGCTTGGTAACAGGCCAGCCCCTCTTCTCCAGAGAGGTCAGCAGAGCTGCTGGATTTGAGTTTTCTGGGGACAATGGGATGAAGTTCTTTCCTCCCTGCACCTGCCAGCAACGTGGCCTGTTTGCTACAGCCAAAAGCAGCAGGTTTTGTCTGACTTCTGCTTCACGTTCCACTGCTCTTGCCTAGACAAGGGCTCTATCCCTTATCCTAGGCTGATGACTGGGAGCTGTTTCACTCCTAGAGGAGTGCTTGTCCTTCGGTTTGTTTTATATTGTTCTTGGTCTCATTTCAGGAGTCTCATACTCAACAGGAGTAAAAACCTTTTCTTAACACCAGGACAACTCCATCCTGCCCCTTCCCTGAGCATCCCTTTGTCCCCTGTCCCTGTCTGCCCCTGTGGTGTCCCAGGGGTTGTTTTTGCTGAGCTGCCTGCGAGGGCACGTGGGCTGTCCCTGAAGAATTGCAGTGATTAATTATTTTTTAATTATTATTTTTCTTCTCCCCCTCCCTTTCCCCCCCCAGCTGTTTCAGAATCTCCTTTCTCAAGGTGGCACAGCACAGGCTTCGGTGGTCGTGCCAGTGTCCTCAGTACTTCCCTGGGCTTCTTCCATTTGGAGCCATTTCCCCTCTTCCCCAGGGATCCTGCAGCCCCTGCCTCCCTGCAGAAGCACCCTGCACCAGCCAGGTTCAGCAGCCTTTTCTTTGGGGTGGCCTTTTCTTTGGGGTGGCTTTTGCTTTTCCAGCTGGCATGGCAGAAACTGCCAAGAAGGCACAGAAACTGCTCTCCCTTCCCTGCAGCTGCTGGGATCTGCTGTTCCTCCTGGGCACTGCGGCTTTGCGGGAGTCTCTTGCCTGGAAGAGGGGCCCAGCACCTCCCGAAGACGTCGGGCTGCACGGGGAGCTGGAGACACAGAGTCCTGCCTGCGGCTGTCCTTGTCCCGAACGGAGCGGACGAGCAGCCAGACTCGCTGGGAAAGGTACTGGCTTGCCTGGATCCCAGGTGGAGAGGAAACAGCAGCCCCCTGGAGCTGCTCAGGCTCCCTGCTGAACGCGAGTTCACGTCCTGAGACCTTTTCCAAAGCACGCAGAGGAAAATCTGCCCGGGGCTGCGGGGAAGCGGTGAGTCCACAAAGCAATCTGGTTGTGTTAATCTCTCACGGCGCAGCATAATCGAGCTCAGCCCCAGCAAAGTGCTGCGCAAATATTGGTGTCTTTTTTTCAGACTTGTTACAGAAGCTGGAGCTTATCACACTCTCTGAGCTACAGTGTCTGCTCCTGTGGGACAGCTGCTAGGAGCCTGGCTTTCTTCCCGAGGACACGATGCCTCTGGTGAATGGGAATGCCCAGCGTTTTTTGGGTTTTGCACTCTTTTCCCTGCTATTACTGGATTTCCCTATTAAAAGCTGTCCTGGTTAACTGCTCCCCACACCTTCCACCCATAAAAATCCCCGTGCAGACTCCCAGGGGTAACCTGGTGGGGTTACAGCAGGGCTGCCCTCTCTGCAAGCACCAGGCTCTGGCACCTGCCAGGCTGTTCCTTCCTGCTGTGCTGCTCCCTGTGCAGGGAGGGAAAATGGAAACAGCTTCTCCCGCGGCAGCTTTGTGACCTGGGAGCTCATAAAAGCGAGAGCACTTTTAATTATGAGCTTGTTCCGATTATGCCCAGGCTTTGTTTCCTCCCACGGAGCAGGCCGACCCTCTGAGGTCAGGATGAACTTTGGATACAGAACTTCTGGCACCTGCAGTTAGGAAAGCTGGAGAGTTTCCCCCTCCTGAAGCCAGGCACCTGCAATGTGTGATGTATGGCTCCCCCGAGGCCACTTCTCCCGGCCATAACACTGCTGAAAGCAGAACAAACACATTTGTTTCTGGACACAAAACAGCCTTTCTGTTTCCCCTGGCTCCGCAGTGCCCCAGGAGCCCCCAGTTCTCCTCCCAGCTGGGAGATGGCAGGGGCTGATGGAGGTTTAGCCTTTTGGGAAAGCTTCTCATCCTAGGCTTGGAGTTGAGATTTCTTACGCTAGACTCTCTCCTTACACCCAGAACTCGAGCTGACGTGAAAATGAACTCTGAGGCCTCTCTGGAAAGGGAAAGGAGGGCCTGCAAGGAGAGGTTCAAGCTGGAGACCCCCTTCAGTTCCCCTCTCCTGCTGACTCCGTGTGGAAAATGACAGGTCAGGTGCCAGGAGCCTTGGACAAGGGGTCTCTTCCAGCGTTGTGAGGGCAAAAAGTTAATTTTATTCTGGCTTGGAGCGGGATTATTGTGGAATCTTTCAGGGTACTGCATTCCTGTCTCGGCACTGTTGCCCTCTGTTTGCTGGATGCCAGTACAGCTGTAACGGTTATGGCCAATTAATTAGAACCACTTCCCCTTGTTTTCCCCTTATAAATCACTTCCTCTTTAGTCAGCCTGCAGAGAAAACAAGGCGAGAGTGAAACGAGTCTGAAGTAAAATATGAAGCTCCCTTTTATTCCATATTTCAGACAAAGGCAGGCTGTGGGACAGGCAGGGAATGGGCTTTCTGAGCCAGTGCTCTGTGAATTCACACTCTCTTTATGAGCCTCTCCAGTGCACAAAGTGAAGTTTTTAATGGCCGTGGCTGCTCACTTTGAATGGCTGTGAAGTCTGGGTCACGGCAGAGCAGCGTCAATTCCCTTCCTCTTCGCTGCCGTCGGAATTAGCTTTTTCCAAAGTGCAAAGCCTGATGAGGGCGGGTCAGCTCGGAGCTTGGCCATGATGAGGATCTTAATTAGGGCTCCAGTCACAGTTTTCACCCCGATTGTGAAGGAAGAACAGGGTGCTGCTTTTGAGTGTGCTTGGCTTCGTTTAAAGCCTTTCTAGAAGTTACCTTTGGCCAGCTCCGCCACTGTCTGGAGGTGCCACCTCCGTTCTCCATGGAAAATGGACCGGACTCTGTGTAGCTGAAGCTGGGTGGGATAAGTCTGGGCTTTTGTACTTAGCTCCTCAGAAGGTTTGTGTGATCTTGGCTTGGGCTCTCGCCTGTCCCACCTGAGGGGTCTCATCCATGGGTCTATCCCTACAAAAGGTCCCAGGAATGGATGTGATTTTGTCTGTAAAGGTTTCAGGGAGAGGTGGGTGTGGGTATCCCTCACGGGCAGCCTGGTGGGCGGCTGTGATCCACAGCGCTGAGCGGGCAAAGGGGGAAGAACCAGCCCAACCCTGCTTTCCAAGTATCTGTGGATGGGTCAGCTCAGAGAGCTTGGCCAGCACTGCCCCAAGGTGTGAAACGATCCCGCAGGCTCCTGATCCCACCCAGGCACTGACACACTGTCCTTGGTTATTGTGGGATGCAAGCGCTGGGAAAAGAGGAAGGGGCCTCAAATTGCACCACGGGAGCTTCATGTGGGATACTGGGGGAAATGTCTTCACTGAGAGGGTGGTCGGGCACTGGAACAGGCTGCCCAGGGAAGTGGTGGAGCCCCCATCCCTGGAGATGTTAGAAAATGAAGTAGATGTGGCACTTGGAAATATGGGCGTGGTGGGATTCGGTTGAAGGTTGGACTCGATGATCTTTGAAGGTTTTTCCAGCCTTAATGACTCAGTGATTCTCTGGCCAGAGCTTTTCCCAGCTCCTTCACACTGCAGCTGTGCTGCTCTGTTTTCCATAAGTTGTTCTTTCCAGCCTTTGTTGGCTTCCCAGATACCTTTGCAAGGCTCCTCCAGCTAAGGCTGAGCCGTGCAGCCGTTCCTCCTTCCCAAACCTTTCATCAAAGTGGAAGTCTGGGCACTGCGTGAACAACACTGCTCCTCTTTTATCCCAAATTCAGAAACCTTAAACAAAATAGCCCCTTGGCATTGTTCCTAGGAAACCACTCAGCAGGCAGTTGGAAATAATCATACAGATAATTTACTTGAACACTGCCCACAGGCACATTTTAGTCTTCTCCTCTATTTCTAAAGAAATTGGAAAGAGGGACAGCGTTACTGTCTTCTGAGAAATAATAGAGGCCCAGGGTTGCACAGGCAGCAATTCTGGAATTTCTTTTGTACCATTAAGAGAAAATTAAAAAAAAAGAAGGAACAACCCGAACCTCAACCTGCAAGCAGCAGTAAGCAAGTAAATTCTGTTCTTTTTTCAGATAGGAAAAAGTTCATTGACAAGTTTTTTCTTCTATAAAAGTATCCAGAGGCTATTTTGAGTTCTAATGAGAGATCTTATTAGGCTCTTGTTTTGAAGAGGGATTAACAAAAGTTTGGGAGGGAAGCAGATTTTGGCTGACATGGTTATATTGTTGCAGTCTTCCCCCCCTTCCAAAGTTTTCATCTTCCAAAACTACAGATTTTAATTAAAAAAAAAAGAGGGGAAAAATTCTCGGCCTTTCAGCTCGGCAGCACATACAGACAAATAAATTAAAAAGTGGGAGAAGTGGAACTAACCCAATAATCCGTGAAAACCTAATTTCCCTCACAAGCGTCGCTGACGCAAACGTCTCCCCTCTCCCTTCCCCTTCTCCAGTTCAGGGGCAGTGATTGGAGAAATTGGCTAACAAGATCAGAAATTTAATTACCGTTCTGCCTCCCCTTCCCAAGAAATTGGATGTCACACTTCCTTGTAGCCTGTTTTGAAGATGTGCTGGGGCTGGTGTTCACATGACTTGAACCTGACTCCTACCCTCTCCCTCCACTTTCCTCCCCCTATTCCACATGGAAATACCCATCCAGTGCAGCTAATCCTTGGATTAGCTGAGGTGTGAGAGGCCATGGGGGTATTGAAGGCCGTGGTAAGGCTTTGCCTGGCCTAAATGGAGCCAGTTTGGGTTCCTGGTGTTGGAGGAGCGTCAGAGATGAGAGAGCAGGAGTTGGGATGTGCCTTGGAGCAACATCTCCAGGTGCTTCCCGTGTCTCCTTTCCATGCTAGAACAGGCAAAGGGAGCAGACAGGGTCAGAGAGGGCTCTGGGTTTGCTCTAATCGTTCTCCTCTGGTTTTATGCCTGGGCCACAGGCAGCACAAAGAAGAGTTTTCCTGTCTGTTCCAGCTGTCTCAGATCGACACTCCTGGTTTTTCCCTTGTTGCTCCCAGGCTGAAGCTTTTGCAGGGTTCCCGTGGATGCTGAGGAGCAGAGCCTGTCTCTGCCTGGCTGTGGCGAGGGCCTGGCAGGGCAGAGATGAATGAGAGCAGAAGAGAAGAAACATGGCTTGCTTTGTAGTGTCACTTCTGTCACCGGGAGGGATCTGGGATGTGTAATTAGCTGAAAGGGAGGCTGTTCTACATAACACAGGCCTGTTGTCCCCAGCCCAGCAGGCTGGGTGACCCAGCCTTTGGACTCCTGGCTGGCAATGTCACCACAGTCCCCTGGCAGCACAGCAGCCTCGCCGGAGACAGATGCTCTGTTTATTTCTCCATTTGTATTCCCAGCGTGTCCCGCTCTGTGCTAACTGTAAGCCTGGCTTAGAAATTCCCTGCAAGCACCTTATCAGATAATGAATAATGATTTATTGAACATATGGGTAAACAGCACAGATAAGATATAAATACACCTCGGAAGAGCAGTTGCATTTGTAAGGATCCGTACCGAACCCGCCCCGTGGATTCCGGCTCCGCTTCCAGCTGCCACAAAGGCATCTCCTGCTCGGGCTGCTGTGCATCCCTGCAGGTCCCCATGCACGGGGGAAAAACGAAGGGCAAGGGGTGAGGGCAAAGTCACCTGCTAGGAGATACTCACAGGGATGTGGGCATTCGTTCGCTCTGGCTGTAGGAGCCAGGCTGAAGCATAAGCAGGCTGCAGTACTTGAACCAAAAATTTGAATTTTGATTTGATTTTAAACAAGATTGAGGATTTGTTCACCCACTCGAAACAAAGCGAGGCTGTGGAAGCAGCGTTGCTTACGCAGCTCAGCCAGGATGAAGACAAGAGGCACGGCTGCTCTGTGAACATGGGCTAGGACCCCAAACCTATGGCAGGGGTGGTGCTGGCTCCTGAAAACCAGGTTCCTGGCACTGAACCCTCCCAGGTGCACAAACCAGCCTGCTGGTGTGCTGGGCCATGCTCTGCCTCCCCACTGAACCGTCAGTGGATTCTGTACAGCCTGCAAAGAGCAAAATCAGCTCTGTGAGCAGGTGGGTACCTGATTTTTGTGCTGTGGCTGCCTCTGGAGGGAGGTGGAAGGCAGGATCCAGCTGGAAACTCACGGATATGATATGAATGTGGTGAAAAATGCTGTTTGTGCTGCCCTGGGGTGGAAAGGCTCACTTACCTTCCCTTTTGGAGTAACTCATTCCCAGCAAACACCATCTCAGAGGCCATCCTCAGTGAAATGGATGGCTGCCCGTGTGCCCTCGCTGAGTCTCCCACATCTTTGCTGCTGGGTTCGCTGGTGGAAAACCCCTTGGAGATCCAGCACTGCTGTTTTCAGAGTTGTCCAGGAGTTGTGGCAGCTCTCCACCCCTGCTCATCCTCTGTGCTTCATCTCCTACGTGATGCCCACCGCCTCAGGTGATCTCTGCCACCTGCCAGGTGTGTGCAGCTCCTCTCTGCAGCAGAGTCGTGGGGAGCTGTCAGCCTGGCCTCTGGATTTATTCTCCCTGCTGCCATTGAGAGCCACTCCTCCACTCTGTGGCCAGGGGACCTGCCATCAGCCAGCCAGCATTATTTGCAGCCCCCCCAAGGTCGTGGATAAATGATAGCTGTGCTTTTCTCTCTCCTTAACCATCAGTCACTGGTGGCAGGGGTGTTCAGATCCTTTGAAGCAGAGGAAAGTCAAACCTCGCTTTGTGGGCTGATAGGATGGGAAGGGTTGTGAAAGACCTGGCTAACCCTGAAATATTTGAGCTCAGCCTGGCATTTTGGGCATTGTGATGTCCACCTGGACAAGCGGATAGAGACAGTTCTGGATTGTTCAAGCTAACATGGGATAATCCTGTGAGATGCAGCAGGGGGGGGACAGTTCAAGAGTCCTTTGAGATCATCTTTCGGGTGCAGGAGGTTGGTGCAATTGATGAGTATGGGAATATCATTAGTTTGGGGTTTCCAGCTTTGGTCCTGCCACCTGTGAGTGCAAGGATGTTTTTCTTTTCATGTGCTCTGCAGTAGTGGTGGGGCATTTCTTTACTTGAGGCTTTTTGGGGGTATCATTTCCTTTTCTGACCTGGAGATTTTTCAGTGTTTCATTGTAGGAACACTTTCCTCTTGCTCCCTCCTGGCTGTGCCCATCACCCCTGTGTTTTATCCCAGCAGGCCTGGCTCACCATCATGTGACTTCTGGGCTAAAAGGTAAATGACAAAAGCCCAGGGACGGGAGCCTGATAAAGCTTTGTGATCCAGCCTGTAGGCGAGTACAGCCATGGAGAGAATTCGATTTGCATACATTTCCTACCCGGAATTCCTCTGGAGCTACTGCGAGTCGCCATAGCTAACACAGGCTCTGAGCTGTGGGGTTTGTGTGCATGCAGAAACCACCCCTATTTGCTTTCTTGGAAAGAGATTTACTGGAGCATTTTTTTGTCTTATTGTCCATCCCCCCCTCCTCTCCCTGCCCATTGGGGATTTCATGCTGCTGTGGAGGCTCTTTGATCTGAGTTAATTCCTTGATGAAGCTTCACAAGACAATAGGAAAACAGAACACTGCTCTGGGGAGAATCCTTCCTGCTCAAAAAGAAAAAGGTGGGAACCGTGCTCACTTGGTGAGGTGGTGCAGCCCAAAGGCAAAGAGCCTCCCTTGCTGCTCCTGGGACTGTACGTCAGTGGCGGACACCAGGATGTGGATTCTGCTCCGGGCCGGGGGGAAGGCTGGATGCCGGAGGGTTGTTTGGATCCACATGGGGGGAATCAGGGCGAGTAACCATCAAAGAGAGTGTGAGGAGTTGCCTGGTGGAGGGACATGGGCCCCGTGTGCTTTCCTTGCTCCAGGAAGAGGTTTAGGGATCAGTGGCGGGGGACAACCCCGTGGCCTCAGCCAGTTGGGAGTGCAGCCCTTGTTGTGTCTCAGCCAGAGCCAGGGCTGCTGTCAGAGGCACGTCTGGAAGTTTTTAAGCCCAGCTCTTCTTTCCCAAGGCCTGTTGGCCTTCCCAAAGAAATCGGATGGGATGTAGCCATGGATTCAGCTCCTGCCACATCAGGCTCCTGTGGCTGATCCTCACCTTGGAGAAGCATCCAAACAAAGCTCTGTGTGCCAGGGACCGCCCGGAACCGTGGGATCAGCTCCCGTGGGAAAGTCACCGAGCTGCCTCTTGTTGGCCTTGACGTCTCCTCCTTCCCCTTCCCGTGGCTGCTGCCCTGTTAATTGATGACTGCCCTGTTCAGCCGTTGCTTGTGGAGCTGAATGCGCCGAGATACAGCGCGAGAGCGGAGAAAGGGAGCAGTGATTCCGAGCGCCGGGCTCGCATCTGAGAGATTACAGCACAATCTAATGAGCTCATTAATTTCATTTCATTAACCAAACACTGCTTGTGGAGAATGGCAAATATTTAAAGAAGCGCAGCAGGGTCAGAAACACATTTAATTAATGTTGTCACGTGGTGCTGAGAACAGGAGGGGGGAATAAATCCCGATGCTATACATTAACATCCACGGTGACTTCTCTTCTATATTTAACATGCTGCTTGGGTGAAAGGCTTGCCTGGCTCCTGTGAGCACGGTGCCTGAGCAGCTGAGAGTGTTTCCCCTTCCTCCCAGGGTCCATGGAAGCCAGACAGTGCTGTTATCCCGTTTAGAAGGGAACGCTCAAGAGGAGAGGAGGGGGCTCCATGCGCATTTGTAATAGAGTTTTAAAAGTCCTTCATTAAATGCTCCAGCACATGAAACTAGTACTGCTACTAGTAGTGCTGTTTAGTGTGATAATCACAGTAGGCATGGCCTAGCAAGGAGAAGAACCACAGGGAACCCAGCATCATCCGCCACACAACATGCCTTCACGAAAATGTGTCAGTCATACTATAATATTTCAGTCTCTGACAAGTGTAGCCCAGGCATCACTACTGGGACTGGTCCTCTCCCTTCTCGATAGTGGCCCGAGTAATGGGGCACAGGGCACCCTCAGCAAATTTGCTGAATTTCCTACAGTGGGAAGAGCTGCTGAGACACCAGAGGATGACTCTGCACCCACAAGGACCTCAACAAGCTGGAGACATGGGCTGATGGAACTTCTTGATTTTAAATCAAGGGCTGCACAGGGTCCTGCCCCTGGGGAGGTCCAGGCNCTACTGGGACTGGTCCTCTCCCTTCTCGATAGTGGCCCGAGTAATGGGGCACAGGGCACCCTCAGCAAATTTGCT
>VXAZ01006216.1:8809-19586 GCA_013399875.1 Gymnorhina tibicen
ACGGGAACCCAGGAATGGGATGGGGAAACAGGAACCTGGGAATGGGATGGGGACATGGGAGCTTAGTAAGGGATGGGGACACGGGAACCGGGGAATGGGATGGGGACACAGGAACCCAGGAATGGGATGGGGACACAGGAACCCAGGAATGGGATGGGGTACAGAGGGGCCTGGGAATGGGGACACAGGAACCTGGGAATGCGATGGGGACACAGGAACCTGGGAGTGACGCTGGTTGTTTTTGGGGTGAAAAGAGTTCAGTCTCATCAAGCCAGGGCATTCCTTTCGGGACAAATCCTGATTCGATCCGACACTGCCGCTTTTTTGCCGGAATCTCTGCATTCCCTGGAGCAGAGTGGGAAGCCGCTGGCTGCTCCCAGCTCTGCTCAGGCAGGAGGGAGCTCCGGGGCAGCTGCAGGGACCTGGTGGCTCGCGGTGACTCTTGTGTCTCCCTTCAGGCATCCGACTCCAGCTTGAGTCAAGAGGACGGACCCCAGGTTTTCCTCTGGTGGCTGCTGGGTACGTGAGGGCCA
The DNA here is from genome assembly GCA_013399875.1 of Gymnorhina tibicen. Classification (NCBI taxonomy): domain Eukaryota; kingdom Metazoa; phylum Chordata; class Aves; order Passeriformes; family Artamidae; genus Gymnorhina; species Gymnorhina tibicen. The sequence goes on from VXAZ01006216.1 coordinate 9,343, forward strand.
CATTTCCGGGATACTGGCAGGGCTCTTGGAATTCTCTTGGCAAAGAGAACACCTCCCTGGGGCGGAGAGGGAGAGGGAGAGGGGCTGTGCCTCGTCCAGGTGTTCCTTCAGCTGAAGGTTTCATGGAGGAGGCTTTAAAGCCTGGCACTGGAGTCTGGTTTTCTCTTTGGGAAGGCTCTTTGGGAAAATCTGGGATTGGTTGTTATCAGTAGTGGCACAAACTGCATCCCTGGAGTCCCCTTTTTAAGAGGTCTCTTGGATCTCAGCCTTTAATCAAACCCTTGTGGATTGTTATCAGTTTTCTTATCAAGTCTGGGTGGTTTGGTGGGGTTTTTTTTCCCCCCTGAAAGCCAAATCTGGTGAGTTGCAGCTGCTTCCCTCGAGCCGTGCTGCAGGGCTGTGCTTCCCTTCCAGGCATTGCTGCCCTCACCTTCGCCCTGCTGATGTCGGCCAGGATGGGGATTTTCCAGGAGACGCTGTACCAGCGCTTCGGGAAGCACTCCAAGGAGGCCCTGTTCTACAACGTGAGTCCCTTTTCCTGCTCTTCCTGCTTTTCCTGCACCCTTCCACTCCTGGCCTGGCACAAAAAGCATCCCACGCTGCCAGGACGGAGCAGTGAGGAGCCTGCTCTCATCCAGCTGCTTCCCAGCAGGGAATTGGGGTGGATTCCCATCCCCCGATCCCACCTCGGGTTTGTTTCTCCCCCCAGCACGCGTTGCCGCTCCCTGGGTTCCTGCTCCTGGCTCCCAACATTTACCACCACGCCGTGCTCTTCAACCAGTCTGGTGAGTGCTGTGCAGGGAATTCCATGCTCCTGGACCAGTCCTATCCTCTGGAAAATCCTTTGGGAAGTTTCCTTCCTGCAGTTTTGCATGCTGGGGCATTCAAGCCTTTTGAATTTTGAGGAATTTTCAGGAAGGAATTCCTGGCTGGGAGGGGCTGGGCTGGAATTCCCAGAGAAGCTGTGGCTGCCCCTGGATCCCTGGAAGTGTCCAAGGCCAGGCTGGACATTGGGGCTTGGAGCAGCCTGGGATGGTGGAAGGTGGCAGGGGGTGGAATGGGATGGGCTTTAAGGAACCATTCCAGGATTCCATGATGAAAGCCCGCGTTTCCCACTGGTGCCCACACACCAGCAGGGCCCAGCCACATCCGAGAGTGATCCCCGGGAAAAGGAGCGTGGGAGCTCAAAAATGGGAGTAACAGGACCAGATCCTCACTGAGGGATGTGAAGAAGGACCTTTTGGGATATGTTTTGCTGGTGCTCCAGAGGATTTGCCGTGGGAGCACCGTGGATTCATCCAGCACAACGGTCCTCACGCAGGAGCTTTTCTCCTGATCTCTTTTTCTTAATTTTTCCTTATTTTTCCGTTCTTCCCTCTGGAATTCCAAGCAAAAGGGCTGCCTAAGGCTGCAGGGAGTCCTGGATCGTGGTAAATCCTGGGAAGGAGACTCCTCTCCCTGCATCCTCCTCCAGCAGTGACCTCATCCCATCCTTGTTTCCCTGCAGAGCCGTTCCAGGTGCCGGTGATCGGCCTGACCCTGCCCATCATGTGGTTCTACCTCCTCATGAACGTCATCACCCAGTATCCTTTATCCTTCATTCCCGAGCAGGAGTGGGGCTGGGTTCCTAAATCCTTGGAGTCTTCCCTGCCCTTGGGAGCTGCTGTTGGTGTAACTCCAGAAATACAGGGAAAGGGGAACGGTTTTGGTTGTTTTTTTGAGGCTGGACTCGATGATCTCGAAGGTGTTTTCCAGCCTGGTTCATTCTGGGATTCTGGGACCTCTGCTCCATGGAAATGGAGGAGTCTGGAGGGTTGGACTCGATGATCTCGAAGGTGTCTTCCAGCCTGGTTCGTTCTGGGATTCTGGGACCTCTGCTCCATGGAAATGGAGGAGTCTGGAGGGTTGGACTCGATGATCTCAGAGGTCTTTTCCAGTCTCGTTCATTCTGGGTCTTCTGCTCCATGGAAATGGAGGAGTCTGGAGCTTCCCTTGTCCAGCCTTTGCAAACTCAGCCCCAGCTGCTCCAGTGCGGGGGGGGATCCGGGATTTGGGGTTTCCCTGGGTTTGTAGCGTCCCGTTCCAACCCAGCCGCGGAGATGCTGATTCCCCCGGGAGGGAATTCCACCCACCCACGCCGGGCTGCCCATCTCCCTGACCCTTTCCCGTTCCCAGAGGGAACCCCCCAGCCTCCGTTCCTTGCTATCCCTTACCTCCTGCTCCCAGGTACGTCTGCATCCGCGGCGTCTTCATCCTGACCACGGAGTGCACGTCCCTCACGGTCACCCTGGTGGTGACGCTCCGCAAGTTCGTCAGCCTCATCTTCTCCATCCTCTACTTCCGGAATCCCTTCACGGCCTGGCACTGGCTGGGCACCGCCTTCGTCTTCGTGGGCACCCTCATGTACACCGAGGTGTGGAACAGCCTCGGGCCCTTCCTGAGGAGGAGGAGGAGGAGGCCGAAGGAGGAGTGAATCCAGGGATTCTTCCGCAGGGACCTTTTTATTGTTTTTCCAGAGCAGAGCAGCAGGGAGCCCCCGCCGGGGCTGTTTTTATAACAGGGGAGGTGTTGGCTGTGCCAAGCTCCCGGGGGGAATGGGGAGCCTCCGCTGGGAACTTCGGGAACGGATCATGGAGGAGCAATCCGGTTATTTTTTTGCGAGTCGGCGTTTTTTTTTTTTTTACGCGACCCCTTTTGCTTCCGGTTTTTCCTCCTCGTTTTTCGTCTTTTTCCCGTTGGAATAACCCTTCTTAAGGAAAAGCTGACCCAGAGCTTTGTTAGGAGCCCAACTCTGTGCTGGTGGCACGGATCAGCTGGAGCCTGAGCCGGTTTGGTGCCGTCCCAGTGCCTGGAGCCCCGTTCCAGTGGGAATGCCGGGCCTGGCTGTTCACCTGCATCCCTGATCCCTGTGCTGGGAGGATGTGGGATACACCCCCAGCTGGATCTGGTCTGCCTAGTGCATCCTGAGAGGGCTGGGTTTGCTCTGCTTTTCCCAGTTCTCCTCCCGTCCCTTGGGATCAGCTTCCTAATGGCTTCCTCAGTGTCACCCCTGCCCCTCAGTGTCACCCCTGCTTGGTTTTCCTGGAGTTCCCCCGCGGTTTCCCTGGAGCAGCACCTCGTTCCCGTGGTGGTGCTGCTGTCCCTGCTCCGCCGGGATGTCACCCCGATGCACACCCGGCGTGGCCAAGGAAGGGTTTTACTCCTTTGTTCTGAGAAAATTGGTGAGCAGGGATAAAGGGGGTTTCACAGCAAAGGGAAAAAAAAACCATCCCAAAGCGATGGGAAGGCGCCACATCCCACCCCAGCATTCCCTGAGCCAAGGTCGCCTTTCCAAAACTTCTGCCCCTCTATTTTTACTGCTGATTTTCAGCAGCTGTCTGGGATAATCCCCTTCCCAGCTTCCCACGGCCTCATCCTTGCTGGGAGGCAGAGTGGGAAAAGGGGAAGGCTCCCTGCTGTGCTGGGAGCACTGGTTTAGCCACAACCCCAAATCCCAGTGATTTGGGAATAGGGAACCGCATCCCAGGCAGGGCCGGGACCTGCAGCTCCAGCCTGAGGTCCTGAAGGATTTTTTTTTTTCCCGGATTCAATTTTTCCTGAGCCTGAAGAAGCTGAATTTCAAGTGCCACGGGGTATTTCCAGGGATTCTGGGGATGGGGAGGCTGACCTGGTGCAGGTCAGCTGTTGCTTCCAGCCCTTTGTGGTGGCTCCGGGGAGGACCCGGAGAGAGGGAAAACCTTCATCCCTGATTTTCATCTTCCAGGCTCTTTACGCAGAGCGTCAGCTGGGATTGGGGAGGCGGGGAAGCCAACAGAAATTTGGGATGGAAGATTTCGGGGACAGGGAGTGACCGGTGAGGTTCTTTGGAAATCAAACACGGCGGGGAAGCGCCGGAGCCGTAATTCCGGGTCTGTGGGTGTTGGATCCGGGGATTGCTGGATCCGGGGATTGCTGGATCCAGGGACTGAGCAGAACCGAGCCCGAGGGGGTGTAACGCTGCACGTAGCTGCTCCCAGGTGTAACATCCTGTGCGTACTCTGGGTCACTCTTCCTCTCCAGGTCCTTGCATGTTGTCCCCAGTTCCTGTGGGAATACTGGGGCGGGATTTGGGCATTCCCGGTTTTTTTTTTTTAACCGTGTGCTTTTCACTCCCAGCACATCAGCCGTGGGTGGTTTGTTGCTGTCAGGGGGATTTTTTTTTTTTTTTAACTNGGGGGGGGTTTGTTGCTGTCAGGGGGGTTTTTTTTTTTTTTTAACTTCCCAGTGTGATCAGTGTGCTTGGAACATTCACGGCTGCTTGGAGTCACAGGAGTGGCAGCAATTCCCTTCCTGCTGGGGGAGAGAGGAGGAAAAGTCTGGGCAGAAGGGCCTCGTTAGCCAAAATTAATTAAATCCGGGCTCCCCCTCCGGGCTGGGGCCACTGAGCAGTTGGGGTTTAATGTTCGTGTAGAGATCAGAGCACCTATTTTTTAGCAGAGGCTGGAAAAGGGAAGGAGCCCGACCGCTTTTGGGGTGGCCGGTTGGGTTCGGGGTGGGCTCCGGGTTGGTTTTTTTAAAAGCGAAATAAATCTGTATCCTCTTCAAAAGGCTGTGGGGCTTGTTCCTCGTTTCACGCTTTGCTGGTGGCTGGGAAATCAGTGGAACCATGGAATTGTTCAGGTTGGAAAAGCCCTCTGGGATCATCCAGCCGTTCCCAGCACTGCCAAGGCCACCATTAAAGGATGTCCCCAAGTGCCACCATTAAAGGATGTGCCCAAGTGGGTTTTAAATCCCCCAGGGATGGGGACTCTGCCCCATGTCCCAGCCCTTTCCGTGAAGAAATTTTCCATGAATATCCAATCTAAAAACCAAAAACCATTTCTCCTTAATATGAGAGAAAATGGGAGAGACTCGGCCTGGCTGGGTGGGGTTCGAGAGAAGACCCCGCCATCACATCCAGCTTTCCCTAAATCCAGCACCGGTGGGAGCCTGGAGTAGTTGGGGCTGAGGGAATTCGGGATTTGAGGTGCCCAGGCACGACTCAGACCCTCGGGATCCGAGGTCTCCCAGCAAGACTCAAATCTTCATCAGAATTTGAGGTTCTCCAAAAAGACTCAAATCCTCAAACCAGAATTGGAGGTTCTCCAAAAAGACTCAAATACTTTAAATCAGAATTTGAGGTTCTCTAAAAAAAGTTTAAATCCTCAAAACATCAGAATTTGAGGTTCCCCAAAAAGCCTGAAGTCCTTAAATCATCAAAATTTGAGGTTCTCCAAAAAGACTCAGATCCTCAAATCAGAATTTGAGGTTCTCCAAAAAGACTCAAATACTTAAATCAGAATTTGAGGTTCTCCAAAAAACTTTTAAATCCTCAAAACACCCGAATCTGAGATTCTCCAAAAAGATTTAAATGCTCAGAAATAGCAGAATTTGAGGTTCTCTGAAAAGCCTCAAGTCCTCAAATCAGAATTTGACGTTCCCCGAAAAGTCTGAAGTCCTTAAACCATGGAAATTTGAGGTTCTCCGAAAAGATTCAAATCCTCGAATCCTNACTCAAGTCCTCAAATCAGAACGTTCCCTGAAAATCCTGAAGTCCTTAAACCACGGAAATTTGAGGTTCTCCAAAAAGATTCAAATCCTCGAATCCTCAGAATCTGAGGTTCTCCAAAAAGATTCAAATGCTCAGAAACATCAGAATTTGAGGCTGCCTGAAAAGACTAAAATCCTCAAATCAGAATTTGAGGTCCTTCAAAAAGACTCAGATCCTCAAATCAGAGTTTGAGGTTCTCCAAAAAAAACTTCAAATCCTCAAAACATCAGAACTGGAGGTTCTCCAGAAAGACTCAAAATCTCAAATCAGAATTTGAGGTTCTCCAAAAAAAACTTCAAATCCTCCGTAAACCTCCGGGCTCGCTTTGACCGTGACCAGCCGAAGGTTTTATTCTGCTGTAACCCAAACACTCTTCCCTGCCAGTGAAAACAGAATTCCCTGAAAAAATCTGGGAGATGGAATGTAAACATTCCCTGTCTGCGGTCCAGCAGCGCTTCTGCCTGCAAGACTCGGCCAGGTGTTCCACACCTCGGGATGCAGGAAAGGGCAGCACAATCCGGATGTTTTGGGAGGGAATTGGACGTTTGGGTTTGGAATTTGATCCGCGGCCTGGGGAGGGAGCGCGGGAGAGGGAACGGCAGAAAAGCTGAGGGAGGGAAGGCAAGAAACCGATAATTTGTTGACTTCAGGAAACTCAGCTTCTCCCTGGTGCTTTTAAAATCCCATTTCCCATTTCCCTGCGAGGTCCGGATTCCCCGGCCCGTGCGTGGAAGTTTGGGGAGCTCACAGGGCTCGAGAGCTGATTGCAAAATAAGGGATTATTTTCCACCATTATTACCTGAAACAAATGCGAGTGAGCCCCTGCTCGCAGAAAGCAAATCATTTCTTCTTCCAGCTGGGAAATAAAAGAGGAATATTTATCCTCCTCCCGTACCCTCAGCTCTGCAGAATCCAAATAAAGGTACAATTCCTGCACTGGAAAGTGGAGAATTTAAGGCTGTTCCTGTGAACAGGGGAAGGTTGAATCGCTGAGGTCGCTCAAGAGGCTCAAGGATTCTGCAGGATTCTGGACTCCAAGTGGAGGAAATTCAGGGAAAAGTTGGTTTGGTTTTCTGCAGGAGGGAGTAAATATTCCAAGGGTGGATGAATGTGGAAGTGGTCTCGGCTGGGAGAACAGGGCAGGGATGGAAGCAAAAGGAAAGAGAGACTGACGTGGCTGGAATGCTGCATCCAGGTCTGGATCCAACAGCAGCATGACCTGGAGCTGCTGGAGCACCTCCAGAGGAATCCACGGAGCTGCTCCAGGGCTGGAGCCCCTCGGGAGCCAGGCTGGGAGAGCTGGGGGTGCTCACCTGGAGAGGAGAAGGCTCCAGGGAGAGCTCAGAGCCCCTTGCAGGGCCTAAAGGGGCTCCAGGAGAGCTGGAGAGGGACTGGGGACAAGGGATGGAGAGACAGGACCCAGGGAATGGCTTCCCACTGCCAGAGGGCAGGGATGGATGGGATCTTGGGAAGGAATTCCTGGCTGGGAGGGTGGGGAGGAGCTGGGCTGGAATTCCCAGAGGGAATTCCCAGAGGGACTTGGAGCACCCTGGGACAGTGGAAGGTGTCCGTGGACACTGGATGGGCTTTAAGGTCCCTTCCAGCCCAAACCATTCCATGATTCCATGGTTTGCTGCAGGATTTTGGGTGGTTTTTCAGTCCAGTCCAGCCCCCACCTCACTGAACTGCCTTGGCCAAAAAAAAAAACCCAAATTTTGCGGTTTTGGCTCTGAGCTCCCTCTGACCCAGGGCCCCGGAACAGCCTCACTTCCAGTTCTGCAAAACCCACGGTGAAAATCCGGAGCCTTGGAAGTGCTGCTGATCTTCAGCTTGAGGACCCAGCCAGCTGCTCCATGGGAAGTGCTCCCTAAAAAGCTTTGGAATTTGAGGCTCCCTGAATCCGAGCGACTCGCCCTGAGCTGCGCCGTTCAGTCCATCCCGCTTAACCCGCAGAACCCTCGGCCGCAAGGGACACCTTGGGCTCTTCCACGGCTCCCAGCCGGGACAAAATCCCGTTTTCTGTGCGGGGAAAGGGCTCTGAGGGGGAACCTGCTCGGGCAAAAGGGCTCTGGAAGTAGAAGGCAACGAAAATTAATCAGGACAAGCGTTAATTCGGGAGTTTTGTTGTCTTGCCGAAGCCCAAATCCTCACTCGCTCCTTACCCCTTCGGCTGCTTCTCAGTAATTATTCTCGTTTTTGCCGGTGGCTCCTCGCTAGGTTGTTTAAATCCACTTTCCAGTCAAGTAATTGCGACTCAGCCACTCAGTTTTATTTAAAAAAAAAAACCCAACAAACCCAACTCTGAGCCGGTTTTCACTCCCAGTTTCCCTCTGAAACATTTCACAAAATCCCTCTTCTAAATAATTCACCGGTCCCGCAGTACAGACGATGTTATCAGAAGCCCTGGTGCTTCCACACCTCAATTAAATCCGTAATGCAGGAGGGGGGAAAAAGCGAGAAATTAATGGAAGATACAATCCCGTGGTTGTTAGGGAAAAAAAACCTCCACCATTTCCCACCTGAGAGCGCCCAGGGAAATAATTTCTGGCTTTGGGAAAGAGAGAAATTCCTTTTTAATAAAGTCATAAATAAATAACTTTTGGGGTTTTTTTTCTTTCTTTTTGGAGAGTTAATCAGAAATGGATCCGGCGGTAATATTTGATAGATTTTGCCTTTGCTGAAGAGAAAGAGATGAAAACGAGGGTTAGAAAGAGTCAGCGTGACTCTTTCTACTGGGATACTGGAAAAATACTGGATACTTTCTACTGGAAAAACTGGGTTAGGAGCAGCCGTCAGGGGCTGGTGCTTTTCCGTCCGGGTGGGATGGGAGGCAGGACGGGTCTGGAGTGGGAGCCTGGCTGGGTTTGGAGCTGAGGCTCAGGAGAAGGACCCAACTTGGCCTTGCTGGATTTCCTCCGGAGGTTCTCACCGGGCGCTGCTGAGAGAAGGGAAGAGGCTTTATTCCAGCGAAAAGTCAAATTTTACCACGGATTTCCGGTGGTTTTGGGGGAATATCTCAACCTCATCTGCGTGGGTGAGGAATTTTACTGACTCAGCGGTCACTGGGGTTTTTTAATGTTAATTTGGAATGCTGGAATGGGAATTAATTAATTAATTTGGAATGCTAGATGGGGCTTGGAGCAACCTGGGATAGCGGAAGGCGTCCCTGCCCATGGCAGGGGGTGGCACGGGATGAGTTTGAAGGCCCCTCCCAACCCAAACCGTCCTGGTTCTGTAATTCCATGAATGTGGCTCCAACCTTTCGATGTCTCCGCTCCTTTTCCAGCTCCTCCTGGCTCCCGGTGCTCGGCTTTGGCTTCTCCAGGGAGGCGAATCGGAGGAAAGGGGACCTGGGCCCGCAGAACTTCGGCAAGAGCTGGGTCAGTTGGGACGAAAACGTGGCTCTTGTAAATCCCAGATTCCCTGGAGCTGAGGGGGGAAAAGATTCCCGGTTTAAAAGAGGAATGAAAAAGGAGATGGATCACGTCTGGCCGGGTCACTGACGGTGACACAGCTCAGCTGAGAGGGTGAGGAATAAATCCCAGCGCTTCCCCGTCCCACAAAACCTGCTCCCAGTCCTCTGGGAACACCTGGAGCTCGCAAAGACAACAGCCACACCTCCCAATTCCGTCTGGTTTGATTTGATTTGGATTTCATTGGATCTCCGATTCCACGGATCGGGGGCGACGAGGAGCTCCAGCAGCTCCAGATGGGAGACGAGGGTTGGGAGCTCCCCCGTTCCCAAACCCGTGGAGCGGCACTGCAGGAAGGAGTTCTGAGTCAACACAAGAGGAACTGCTGGAATTGTGCTTCCGGCATTCCCATAAACCCAGAGGAGCCAGCGAGCAGCACCCGGGGCGCCTCTGAGCCTCGAAAATCCAAAGCCCGGAGACCCCAAAGCCGGGGATAACGACCACGCTGGAGCTCGCTCCGAGAAAAGCTCCCCGTTCCCATCCGGAGTTCATCCATTCATCCCAAGGAAAGCAAGGAAAAGGCCGGGGTTGATGCTGGGTTTCTTCGGGACGTCCCAGAACGTCCCTGGTGCGGGTGAGAGAGGCCGGCTCGGAGATTTTAGGATCCGTGGATTTATGGATTTATCCATCCGGGAGGGAGCCCAAAGGTTCTCCACCCTGGCCTCATCCACGGTGCAGAAATCCGAGAGAATTCCATCCCCGTCCTCCTTGCAAGGAGCATTTGAGCGATTTTGGGAAGGAATTCCAGAGGGAAAAGGTGTTTTCGGTGGTGGCCTAATAAATCCACGCACCGGGAAGAAGGGATCGGGAACAGTGGGATAAAAGTGTGGTGCTTCCATGAGAAATGGGGAATTTTTTGTTACCAGAGGTAGCGTGGAAATCTTTGGGAATTTTGTCACTGGAAAAGGAATATTTTGTCAAGGGAAAGGAATATTTTATCCTGGAAAAGGAGTATTTTATCCTGGAAAAGGAACTTTTTATCAAGGGAAAGGAATTTTTTATCCTGGAAGAGGAATTTTTTATCAAAGGAAAGGAATATTTTATCCTGGAAAAGGAATATTTTATCAAGGGAAAAGAATTTTTTATCCTGGAAGAGGAATTTTTTATCAAGGGAAATGAATATTTTATCCTGGAAAAGGAATATTTTATCCTGAAAAGGAATTTTTTATCAAGGGAAAGGAATATTTTATCCTGGAAAAGGA
>VXAZ01006216.1:28135-55774 GCA_013399875.1 Gymnorhina tibicen
AAAATCCAGGCAAGGACTCAGAAATCCTCCCCCAGCAGGGGAGGAGTAATTTGAGGCACAGCAAAACCAACAGGTGGAATTCACAACAGAATCCTACACCACGATGGGACAGATTTCACAGCTTTCATTTCTCTTTGCCTCTCTCTGCTGTCGTTGTCCTCTGAAAGGAGCATCAGCCCCACCTGCTCCAGAGCCCCTCTGCCTGCCGGGAGAGGGGATGTCCTGGGGGAAAGGGCTGTTTAGGAGAAGAGGAAAAGGAGGAAGAGGGATGTGATGCCTCAGGTTTTAACTTTTCTGTTTTCCCAGCCCTGTGTTGCCCTGTGTGTAACTCCGGAGTTCCCCGTGGCTCCTTGGCTGCTCTCCTGGGCCACGAAGACACAACAAAGGCTCTCCGNAAGTGTTAATTGGCGAATTTGTGCTGATGTGCAAACGACCCAAACCTATAAACGTGGGAAGAACTCGTGACTCATTGTCCATCTCGGGGTCCATCTCGGGGTCCATCTTGGATGCAGCCTCTGGCTCCCCAGGCCTCTCAAATAAATCCCGACCTTTACTCCCTTCTTCCCGTCTCGCCTCTGTTCCTAGGCAGCCTCTCCAGGCGTCAGACGAAGCTGGAGTTTCCACAGATTATCTGAAGTCCTTGTTGATTGAAACAGCAAACGCAGGTGGAAAATGTGTTTAAATTTGACCCCCGGCAGTTGTCACTGGGATAAAACTGGGAAGGGCTCGGCTGGATGAGTTTTCCACTGCCTTGGGATGGGGTGCGTAAGGAATCCTCGTGCTCCTATGAGCTGCATCCAGCTATTCCCAGGGAACAGGACAATTCCATGTCGTTGTGTGGAACGGAGAGGTGACGTTCAGCTCCTTACACCAGTACACGAATGGATGGAATCACTGAGGATCAGTGGATTTGTTCTGGTGTAAAACTCAGCAGAAAATACAATTTGTGCTCCTGTCTGAGTTCAGCTGCCTCAATCCCAAGGGCGTGGAGTGACAGGACAAGGGGGAATGGCCCTAAATGGAAAGAGGGAAGGGTTGGATGGGATACTGGGAAGGAATTCCTGGCTGGGAGGGTGGTGAGGCCCTGGTGAGGTGAGGCCTGGTGTGGATTCTCCATCCCTGGAAGTGTCCAAGGCCAGGCTGGACGGGGCTTGGAGCACCCTGGGATGGTGGGAGGTGTCCCTGCCCATGGCAGGGGTGGCACTGGGTGGGCTTTGAGGTCCCTTCCCACCCAAACCATTCCAGGATTCTGGGGAACCGGGAAATAATCGCTGCGATAAAAGCGGGACAGAGAACAGGAGTCAGTTTTCCCTGGAGAAAGAAAGGTTTGACTGCAACTCCTCATTTCTAAGGCTCCGGGAAATGCTCCTTACCAGGGAGCCCGGGGCTGCAGTCAGCACGTCCAGGAGGTCTCTGGGACAGTGTCCAGAAGGCTCCGAGGGGTCCCTGGCTGATGGGGACCAAGTGGGTGCAGGAATTCTTCTGCCCGGGGACCACTTCTGCTTTGGGAAGAGCTGAGTTCTGGGACCTGGGGCGGAAAAGACAATCCTCAGTGAAAAGATTCGGAACACAGGCAGGAAGGGACGGTGATTTTCCATCCCTGGAAGCGTCCAAGGCCAGGTTGGATGGGGCTCGGAGCACCTTGGGATAGTGGAAGGTGTCCCTGCCCATGGGCTTTAAGGTCCCTCCAACACAACTTAGTTTTTAAAACCGAAATAGTTTCAAATTACTCAAATTATTTCGAATTTGAAAAAAAAAAAAAAAAATCTATAAGCTGGGATTTATCCTGTCTATGAAATCACATCTAAATATGAAATGAAGCCATAGAAATAATCCTATTAATACTGGTAGCTGGCATTCTTCCCTCTGAGGGCTCTGGCACCGCTTTTCCCGGGAAGTTGTGGATTCCCCATCCCTGGGAGTGCCCAAGGCCAGGTTGGACGGGGCTGGGAGCAGCCTGGGATAGCGGGAGGTGTCGGGGTTGGAAGTGGATGGGCTTTAAATTCCCTCCCAACCCAAACCATTCCATCACTTTAAGCTCCAAATCCCTGAATCCCGTGGATAAAAGCTGCCAGCGCACCTACAAAGCATCACCAGCTCCAAAAACTGTTCTACTTCTGCTATTAAAAGTTCTTTTAAAAGAACTTAGCTATTTTTTCTCCCAGTATTTTTTTTTTTTATCCTGCACACGACCAAAGGTTTTGCTCGGCATTTCATTTAAAAAAAAAAAAAAAAAAAAGAATTATAAACCTCTCATAATCTCCCACAACCAATCCTCCCCCTGCTCCAACCTCACTAAAAATGTCTGGATTAAAGACGACCTCGGGGCGAGTTTTGGGAAATAAATTCTTTCCCCGCAGTCCACGAGAAGAGAGGATCTCCAGAAACAGGGCAGTTAAACTTATTTAAACACCTATAAATGGGGCTCTGAGCGGATTTGATGGTGGGTAGTAAATTTAAAAGTTACTTGAGGAGCCGAATTCCCGAAAATCTTGCGGTGTTAATGAAGTTTCTGTAGTGAAAGACTCGCTGAAAGAACTCAGAGCTGCTGAGGAATAAAAAGTCCTTTAGAGGAGCTTCAGGTATTTAAATCCGTCTTCAAAACCACCAGGATTCTGTAAAAATCTTCCCTCTTTAATCCTCCCCCTTTCTTCTCCTTTCCTGATCATCTCCGTAGGGTGTGGTGGGGTTTTGTTGCCTTCGAGACAAAACGTCCCCAGAGTTTTCAAGACAAGAAAATAACGATGTTAGAGCAAATAAGACAAGGAAATCATCTTTCCCACCTCGGATAAACACGGAAGTTGTGGAAATTAAAATAAAATCTACCTAATTTAAGGCTAAATAAGATTTTTCAGAGAAGTCCTCGCTGCTGAAGCTCTGAGAAGTGTGCAGGAGCTTTTTCCTGTGCCCACTGGGAAATTATGAATTCTTCCAGGATACAAAATCACTTGAAATGATGAGCTGATGAATATTGCACCGTCCTTTATTAACATTTTCAGGCATTTTGCCCTTTTTTTCGGCTGCTTTTATTTGCAGCCTTCCTGAGCCACACAGGCCATGGATATCAGCTCTGTGCTCCTTGGGAAACTGATTCTCCGCCCTGTTCCGATGGATCCAGTATGGAACCAACGTCCCTAAACCACGGAAAATCCCGGAGCCAGGGGGAAGGGTTCGTAGGAACGGAGCTGCTTTTGGATTCATCTCGCACGCCCTCTTTTTGCCATGATGTCTTCTTGTTTCTTTTTTCACTCCAGCAGAGTTCTCCCTCCCTTTCCCTCCTGGAGAGGATTCCGTGACTGATCCGTCTGAAATTTTGGGGGCAGTTTTGGGGGGGGGTTTTGTTTTTCCTGTGTTCACGTAGGAATCGACGTGGGGAGGGTCTGAGGGCGCTTGGTTGGTTCGGGCTGGAGAGGAGGAGGCTGAGGGGACTCATCGGGGTCTCCCCAATCCCTGCTCCCTGTGACAGGAAACAGGAAACACCTGGAGCTGTGCCAGGGGAGGTTTTGGTTGGATTTTAGGAAAAGGTTTCTTCCCCCGGAGGGTGCTGGGGCACTGAGCAGGCTCCTCAGGGAACGGGCACATTCCCAAGGCTGCTCCAGGAGCGTTTGGACAGCGCTCCCGGGGATGGGATTTTGGGGTGCCTGTGCAGGGCCAGGAACTGGATTCCGTGATCCCGGTGGGTGCCTTCCCACTCATGAATTCCATGAAATTTTGGGTGGAACCATTCCCTGACCCGAGTCACACACACGAGTGCACAAGCAGGAATGAGGGCCAGCACTGGGATTTGCTGGAAGTGGCCACGAGGCTCCAGCCTCAGCCGTTCCGGCGCCAAAAGGCTTCGTTTAAGCACACCATGGATCATTTGGGACCAGTGGCTCACCCCAAAAGCACTTGGAGGGGATTTTCAAGTTGTCTTCTCATCTTCCTCTCCGGGTTTTCCTGCTCTTTGTGCCCTCCTGGGGGAAAGGGTAAAGTGAGGTCCCGGTGCCATCCCAGTTTCTTGTTGCTCAAGTTTGGGAGGCACAAAGTTCAGCCATGGGCACCCCTCACTCGGGATTTATCTGGAATGGGAGATCCAGGGCCCAAATCCATCCTCAGGAGGGTCAGGAACTCCATGCAGAGCCCAAAACCATCAGAAGAGTCAGAAAACTCCATCCAGAGCCCAAATCCATCCTCAGGAGGGTCAGGAACTCAATCCAGAGCCCAAATCCATCCTCAGGAGGATCAGGAACTCCACCCAGAGCCCAAAACCATCAGAAGAGTCAGGAAACTCCACCCAGAGCCCAAATCCATCCTCAGGAGGGTCAGGAACTCAATCCAGAGCCCAGAACCATCCTCAGGAGAGTCAGGAATTCCATCCAGAGCCCAAAACCATCAGAAGAGTCAGAAACTCCATGCAGAGCCCAAAACCATCCTCAGGAGGGTCAGGAACTCAATCCAGAGCCCAAAATCATCCTCAGGAGGATCAGGAACTCCACCCAGAGCCCAAAACCATCAGAAGAGTCAGGAAACTCCACCCAGAGCCCAAATCCATCCTCAGGAGAGTCGGGCAGCTCAGTCCAGAGCCCAAATCCATCCTCAGGAGGGTCAGGAACTCCACCCAGAGCCCAAAACCACCCTCAGGAGAGTCGGGCAGCTCAGTCCAGAGCCCAAATCCATCCTCAGGAGGGTCAGGAACTCCACCCAGAGCCCAAAACCACCCTCAGGAGAGCCAGGAACTCATTTTACTGCACATTATTGCCTCAGGGATGTAAAGCACCTGGGAAGATCTCCGTGCCAGATCCAGACCCCAGCGAGGAATCAGCCTGGGAGAGGCCCCGCGGAGCAGCTCGAGGAGGTTTCGGGTCTCACGGGCTGCATCATTTACAGATTCCAGCTCTTTTAACGATAAATAGGAATATTCTGCTGGTAAAAGCAGTGGTTCCCTGGCACGGTACCTGCCCGGCTGCTGCTGGTGAACTCGGCGCTGTCACAAAATCTGGGTGGCTTCAAGCCCAGGTAGGCCTTCACAAGGAGGTTCAGCTCCTTGAATGCCTCATCCAGCTCATCTGCAGAGAGGGAAATGAATTTCATGGCAGAGAGGGAAGAAACGGACCTTAAAAGAACAATAATAAAATAATAAAAAAACCCGGCCTTTCATCGGTGCAAAGACACAAATCACACGAGTTTGACACAGAAATAACATTTTTAACTTATCCAGCCTGTTTCTCGGGGAGAAAAAAACCTTCACCTTCATAAACAGCACATTCAAGAAAAGCTGAAATTCGGGCTCTGCACTCCCCTAAATATTTCCCTACGGGTTTATTTCTTCAGGGCCATATTTAAATTGCGAGCTCTGCGTGCCGTATGCACGAATTTGCAACATTTCACACCAAAACGCCCTAATTTTGCGTGGTGAGCCCCAGCCATCACCTCTACAAACCGTGATTCAGGAGAATGAACCAGAGAAGGGTTCTCCTCTACCACCTGCCCTCCTCAGCTCCTAATCACCCCCGAGGAAACCCCGCCCGGCAATTAACTCACCCGTGTTGATGACGGCGTCGAAGTATCCCGGGAAATCCTGGTTTATCTGGAGGTACATGTCCACTCTGGACACCGCCTCCTCGATCTCTGGCCTGGTGAACAACCCCGTCCTCCTCAGGTGTTCCTCGTATTTCCCTTTGTCCTTTGGCACCAGCAGGACGTACCTGGGTTTAAAGTAGGTGTTTTTCAAGCTACGAACACCCTTGAAAATGAAGCAGAAAAACAAGGTTTTTTTTTTTTTTCCTTGAAAACGAGCGTTTGTTGAACTCGTAGCTGAGGTTTTTTTCTCCGTGTTTATCCCAAATTAGCGGTTGGAGGCTGCTCTGCGGGCACTGGTGGCTCCCCGAGCGAAGGGGAAGCGCTGCAAACATTTTAATCCAGCACAGAACCGGGGGGGTCAGACTTGCTGCAGCCTCTCTGGCTCCGAGTGTAGGCTCAGCAAGATTTTAACTTCTAAAATGGGTGTCAGTCTCCTTTATCAGCTTGGGACGGGCTCTAGAGGAAAGGGAACGAGCAGCTCTAAATTTTCAGTCTCAGCCCGCGGCCCACAGTTAAAACTCCTTTAAAAAGTGCTAAATCTCTCCTGCTATGAGCCCTGCAGCAGGTAATGGACTCAGCACCTTCCACTCCCACCCACAACTCACCATTATTGTTTCTCGGAGCCCTCAGTGACACAAAACCCCGCGTAATTCCCGCGGGAATCTAAACACTCCCGTGACAAAGGGGTTTCGGCTGCCTGCCCGCGGGAGCAGCTTCGGTGACTCCCGGTAAAAGTTACGGCCAGCGGTGCCGGGCTCGGCTCCTCGCGGACCAACGCCGCGTTCCACCGAGTTCCTTCCCCCTAAATTATTCGATATCTCATCTGCTCTGGCGAGGAGCCGACAGCTCGAGCAGGCACCCCGCTCCATCATATTTAATCTCCTGTTTCTCCTGCCTTGTAAATTTAAGGCTGCCCGGCGAGACGAGGAACGCGCTCGGTGCCTGTCGGCGGAGGCCGAGGGTGATTCACGGCTCTGTCAGAACCAAGGGGGAGAATGATGCCTTAGGTTTTAGCTTTTATATTTTGCAAATTCTGTATTCTCTGTATTCCTAGTGTGTAACTTTGAACTGTCTTGCAGCCTGTTAGCTGCTATCCTCTCATGCTAAGATAGACATAACAAAGCCTCTCCGGGCTTGCTCTTCAAGGACACTCAGGCTGTCCTAGGCCCAAAATGTGTAAACCAGCATCTTGAGAAGGGGGGCAAGTTGGGGGAGGCTGTTACTTTATTACCTAAAGTTTAATTGGCAAATTTATGCTGATATGCAAAGGGACCAAACCCATAACAGGAGGAAGAACTCGTGACCTGTCGTCCATCTCGGGGTCCATTCTCCCCAAGGTGCACCTTTGAAGGCCCCTCAGATAAATCCCTGCCTTTATTCCCTTACTCTTTGTCCAGTCTCTGGTTTTCAGGTAGCCACTTCAAGGCATCAGTGCTTTGGCGACCCAGATGGGACAAGGAGGTTTCCGAAAACCGGAGATGGAGCTACCTGGAGATGAAGTTATTAATTTGCTCTTTAGTATCAGCCGAGCCACAGGCGCTCAAAAACAACACTGCGGCACTAAATTGTCGCTCATTTGAGCCGGAAGCCGCTTGTTTTTTAGCGCTGTCGTGTGATTTGTGCGTTTCCATGCATGCCGGCGGATGTGAGCGGGTTTGTCTTGGGCCCAAACTCCTCGTGAACGCCAAGGTACTCCGCTGAAAATCGGGTTTTTTTGGAGCCCCAGGTCTCCCAAACAAAATTATCATCCCGTAATTCGTGACATTTAGGATCGGGTTTCGATCAGGATGCTGGGGTTAGGATCCTGTGTTAGCACTGCAGTCTCCTGTGTTTCTTTTCATCTCTGTTTTAGTCAGTGCCCCATTCCAGGCACCCTGTGGAGTCTCCCATTTTGGAATCTCACACGGACAGAGCTCATTTTGAAGAAATAATTCGGAAGGAAATGCAGCAGGTCTTTCCTTTTTGCCACCTCACCTAGCTAGGGAAGGTTGGTCTAAGAGAATGAGAAGTATAATTAGAAAATAAGCCAAAAATGAGAGGTAGAATTAGAAAATTAGCTAAAAACTTCAGCTTTTGGGGTTCCAGGAGACGGGTTTTGACACTTTCTTTGTGACCCAGCCTCCTAATGTGGCCCAGCACCTGACAAACCCCAGAGAGGGGAAGGTAACCCCTCAAAAAAATTGCATTTTTTAATAGTTCTGCCCCAAATACCGCCTCAGAGCTGCACAAACCCTCCGTGGCTTCACCGGAGAAGGAGAAACGGGTTTGGAGGGGTGGGGTGGGTCCTGCTGTGGGGTGGAGATGGGTGGGCAGCTCACGGCTGGAAGGCTGAGGGTGCCGGGATGGGAAGTGCGGGTGGTGCTGGGGGGAGATGAGGCTGCTGAAAGTTGCAAAAAATGGACCAGAAATCTAAAATTTAAGAAATAAACCGACTGAGGGATCCTTCTGATTACACCGAGGTTGGAAAAGCCCTCTCGGATCATTCCCTCAGCGCTGCCAAGGCCACCACTGACCAACGTCCCCACGTGCCACGTCCTCGTGTTTCTCGAACAATTCCAGGCGTGGAATTGTTGGAACCCCTGTTCCAATCCTTGACCACCCTTTCCAGGAAGAAGTTTCCCCCAGTATCCAACCAAACCCTCCCCTGGAACGACTCGAGGCCGTTCCCTCTCCCCCCGTCCCAAATCCCATGGAGAAATGGTTGCCCCCGGGTGATGCCCACCTCTATCTCCAGGTGGACGCAGGTGGCCAGCCCCTCCCTGGCGATGGACTCCACCGTGTCCCTTCCCAGGCCGTACCAGTGGCCGCCGTATTTGTAGGTTGCCAGAAACTTGCCCTGGAATTCGAAACAAGGATCACACTCAAGGGAATATTCCCCGGGGAAACCACTTCCTTAAATGAGCGAATCCCTCTGGATTTCCCTGTTTTATCTCCCTACAAAGTTTCTTCCTGCTCGAATCAGCGTTAATGAGGGCGGCGAGAGCCCAAAATTAGCAGAGAGGAGCTAATCCAGAGCTGGGATTGTGCCTTGCTCGTGGATAATCAATTTCCAGGATCCTGAGAACAAAGCACTTACAACGTTCCTGGGTTGTTCCTTCCCCCTTGCAAAGGAAAATCCAAAGCAAGGGGCGTCCCCCTGGTGATTTCACACCAAACCATGCGGCCAGGCCGCGGCAAACGGGAGATTCCAAGGAAAAGGAAGGAGTGAAACACATCTGGCAAGGGGAACGTGGAACTGGCTGGGGCGTTTCAAGGTTCACACCTGAAAACTGCAGCCCTGGAGAGGTGGAAGCTGATTATTTTATAACAATTATAAAAAAAAAATCGTTATAAAGCTTTTAAAATTCAGCTCCTTGATAGCTGTTATCACCAAGGGCCAGATCAGCTGTTTCAGACTCTGCTGGCTCCCCCTCTTTGTATAAATACCAATAATGGGCTCTGCCGTGGCTTTTCAAGGCAAAGTTTTGTCGCAGGCAGCAAAAGGCATCAAAAAGAGCAGCTGGAGGCAGAAAACCTCCAGAGGAACCTCCCTCCTTTAGGGGGGGGATTCGCTCAGCTTCCAGGGAATTCCC
Organism: Gymnorhina tibicen; assembly: GCA_013399875.1. Classification (NCBI taxonomy): domain Eukaryota; kingdom Metazoa; phylum Chordata; class Aves; order Passeriformes; family Artamidae; genus Gymnorhina; species Gymnorhina tibicen. The sequence continues at coordinate 37,270 of VXAZ01006216.1, forward strand.
TGCAAGGTTGCTGGAGAATGTTGAAAAAACGAAACCGAGGAACCCCACGCCGCATTTGTGCCTGAAAATAAATTTATTCCTACGTGATGCTGTTATTTAAATACTCCCCACTGACCGTTTTGCCCATTTATTGGTTTCTGTAAATTCATTCGCAGGAGAAAAGACAAATTTACAAAGCAGAAACAGACAGAGAAATTCACGGTTTCTGTCAAACCACACAACCGTGAGTGAATAAACATCCACGCCCAGGCACGAAATTAATATAAAAACTGAAATAAATCAGGCCTGGACAGAGGAGTTGAGCTCACGGTGGGAGCAGGAAATAGCTACAAGGAGAGCAGCCGGGTACTTACTTCTTTCACCATTCTGTCAAATTCTCCTTGAGGGATGAAATAATAATCCAGCCTGTTCTCTTCCCCGAAATAAGCTGTCCTGGTGGTGTGACAGGGCCTGGGGGATGGATGGGATCACAAAGAAATAACCACTTCTCAACCACAGCAGCAGCCATGGAATGGGAACGGGAGGGGAAAAGGCAGGGAAACTGGAAATAATTTCATTTTTAAGGCATGAAGAAATAGGGGGGGGATGTAAAGAGGCGCAAATCACGCCCTTAACGCCGCGGGTTTGAAAGATCAACCCGTAAATACACCCCAAAAAAAGTTCAGTGTAACGTGATTTTTGGGCTGTAAATCCCCCCCCACCCCAGCCCAGGACGGCCCGAACCGAAGCTGTCGCAGCAGCCTGGAACTGAGGAATGACGAATCCATTTTTTTCCCCCACTTGTGCCAGCCCGGGGATGATATAAAATCAAACCCTGAACGTGGAAAAGGAGAGAGGGAGTTGGGTCGAGCCGTGAGGTTGAGAAAAAGCTCTAAAGCCCGATTTTTAAACAGACCCCTCGTGGGAAGGGGACAAAAAATCCCAAAAATGGGATAAAAGGCAGGGAAAGGAATTCCCCGCCATCCCATAAGGATAAAACCTGCCTACCTGAGCTTCCCACCGCTAAAAACCCACCGAAAAAAAAACCCAAACCCCAAAAAAACCCAGCAGGCAGCGATTTGAGACCGAAGCATTCCGGTGGCTCCGTTTGCAAATCGGATTTTTCCTCCTCGTTTTTTTTTTTTTTTACCGCTCCCGCTCATTTCCTCCGGGAAACCACGGAGAAATCCAGCGGCGGCATCGGAGGGCGGCACTTCTCCCTCGGCGAGTTCCACGCGGGCTCTGAGATTCCCCCCTGGTTTTTATTCCCCGAGACAACACAAAAACACCCGGCTTTGAAGGTCCCCGCTGAGCAGGGGCCAGGGGCTCGGAGGGGCCGATCCCGCTCCATCCCTTGCAAGGATTTTTGTATTTTTTGACCCCTTTTTTAATTGCGAGGCCGCGTTCGCCTTCGAACCGCCGGCGTATCCCGCGTGAAATCCGTTTGTAACGAGCGGAACGCTGGAAATTTCCATAAAATCGCTGAAATCTCCCCCCCCCCCCCCCCCCCCCCCCCCGCCACCACAACAAAACAACAANNCCCCCGCCCCGAATAATTAAAAAAATACAACTTTGCTTTATGGGTGCGATTTTTGTGCTCTGTTAAGGTTCTCTTTTTTCTTTTGTTTTTTTCCTCGCGCGTGGAAGTTGCGGGAAATAAAAGCACGCGAGAGGAAAAACAATGCTTTAAAAAAAAAAACAAACAAAACCAAAAACCACCTCACGGAGCGTTCGGAAAAGTTCAGTTGGCGTCGGATTCATTGGATATTGAATTTATTTCGTCATTTCCAACGCGGCCTCTCAAAATATAGGCTTAAAGAAAGGGGGGTAAAAGGGGGATTTTTGCAGTCACGCAACAGATCTTTCCTTAAAAAAATCAGAAAACGAATGGGTAAATTAGTGCCATAAAAAAATGGAGAACGAGGGAACACGGAGCAGTGCTGGCGCTGCAGGACCCGTGGGAATCGGGAGCCGGGAAAAACGGGATGGATGGAAAGAAGGAACTTCTTGCAGCACCTAAATTCAGGTATAAATAGTGGGGATTTCACTGAATTTCCTTTGGAAAGGGAGAGTTTCTCTCCCTAAATCCCCAGGGAGCACTAAGGATCCTGATCCAGGCCCTTCCAGCAGGGAGGGTTTGTCCTCCCAGCAGGTGGTGGGGTCTGAAAGGTGCTCAGATGGAAGAGGTCAACAAAAAGAGCACGAAATAACCCGGTTTTGGTGGTTTTGTGGGGTTTTTTGGTCTTTTTTTTTGTTTTGCTTGGTTTTTTGTGGGGTTTTGTGGGGTTTTTTTGGGTTCTTATTGGTTTTTTTTGTCTTTTTTTTGGTTGTTGTTGTTTTTGTGGGGCTTTTTGTGTTTTTTTTGTGGGTTTTTTGTTTGTTTTTTTTGTTTGGGTGGTTTTTTGTTTGTTTGTTGGTTTGGGTTTTTTTTTGTTGGTTTGTTTTTGTTTTTGTTTGCTGTTCACCTTTGAAAAGAATTTCCTAATTCCAAGAGCTTTCCTCTCGTTGATGACCTCAGGCAGTCAAGCCTCGGGAAGAGACGAAAAGCAGCAAAATGAGCTTTTATTGGTTGTTTTTAACTTCTTCTTTTTTTTTTTTTAAAAAAAAAAAAACAACAAACCAAACCAGCACCGATTCCAACCTTGACCCCCCGGGTGGGTTTTGTGTTTTTTTTAAATTTAGGGAGCAGAACTCACCCAAATCTGAAGAAATTCTTGAGCTCCCTGCAGATCTTGAGAGAAAGTTCCCTCTTCCCGCAGACCAGGGGGCCCAGCAACACCAGCATGGGGTAGGGGTCTTCAGCACGGGGCAAAGTGCTATGAGAAAGGAAGATCAGAGGGCATAAAATCGCCTGAAAAATCAAATTCCAGCGACTTTTTGTAAACCTTCCCAGAGGTTTTTATCAGCGCTTCCGACTCGTCTTGTGTCAAAAACCAGGGCTGGGTTTGAGGGGGGCTCGAGACCTAAAAACAGCACAAAAACCTGCATTCAAGGCCTCTTCTGCAGGAGGAATAATGTCATTTTTACCGCTGCCCCTCTGATCTGCGGCCTTTCCCAGAGGGTTTTCCGGAGATGGGAAGAGCTGAACGAGCGGGAGAACTGGAATAAACCCGGACTGGAGCCCACGGATTTTCCCGCTCTCCTGCCCGACCTCGCTCACTGCCACGCCCTGTGCCACGTGGAAGTAAAAATCCTTCAGTCCAGCACAAAAAACCCCACTCGGAGCCTTAAAACTCCGCCGAGCGCAAATAAAAAACCCCAATAAAAGCACCCAAAGCGCTGCAAAAACACGGAGTTCTCCGTTTTCCCCACGCTGAGCTGAGGAGCGGATCCTCGGATTTTCCACTTCCAGCTGTTAATAGGAGAATAAAGAGGATTTCTGCACTTTTGAGTGCCCAGCAGTTTATTTAGGCAGCTGAGAACAGAACTGTGGGCACTCAGGTAGGTTTTAAGATTGTGCCACTCGGAAATACGCCGTGAATAATTGAAATAATTGCAAATTTTAATTAATAAACGGTTTTAGCTAAATTGGAAGCGGAAGAAAACTGCCTCTGTGTCCCTTTAATGTGATTTAAAACAGGTACCTGAAAACAGAATATATTTCTTTTACCATTCCTCTCACAAATAACTCATTCTGTGAGAAGTAGGGGCAGCATTCCCATAGGAGCACGGAGGCAAAAAACTCCCAAGTCATGGAATTTTCCTCCTATTTCAAGAGCAGCAAAGCAGCTCTGTTACCCACCGGACTACACGGATATAATTAGCACAGAAAGCTCGTTAGCACAATGCATTCAAATCCTGCAGAAGGTGAAAATCCATTTTAAAAATCCATTTTAAAAATCCATTTTAAAAAAATCCATTTAAAAAAAATCCATTTAAAAAAAATCCATTTAAAGAAATCCGTTGTAAAAGAACCATTTCCGAGGTGGGGAAAAAAGCTGAAGGGAGCGGGGTTCCAAATTGATCAGGATGTTGCAGGAAGGGAGTTTTTTCCTTGCTCAAGTCCATTCCCTTTGGGAATAATCACGGCAGGGCGGGGCTGGGAAGGCGGGACCTTGCATTTCCACATAAAATCATGGAATGGGTTGGGTTGGAAGGGCATTTAAAGCCCATCTCATCCCAAACCTTCACAGCGCTTTCCACCCATCCCGGGTTGCTCCAAGCCCTGTCCAGCCTGGCCTTGGACACTTCCAGGGATGGGGAATTCTCTGGGAATCCCGTGCCAGGGCCTCCCCACCCTCAATAACAAGGAATTCTTTCCTTCTCCCTGCACAGAGGCTGTTACAGGCTTGGAAAACGCAGAATTCCTCTGGCATCTTTCCTTCCGCGGGGAAACGTTCCGCCCAACGAGGTCCCGATAAATCACCAGAATTCAAATTCCCTTAAATAAATCCCCACTCGAATTCCCCCAGGTCCTCGGATTCCTGGGATTTACGGTTCCAGCAGGAGAACAGGGAGAACTTTTCCATGATCCCGCCTCTCGTTACGTCGCCACTTCTTGGTTCTCAAAACTAAGAATTTGGGGGGTTCCCACAGCTTGGAAGAAGATCCTGGAAAAGTTTTGGGCTCGTTACTCAACCTTTTTTTTTTGTGTCTTTGTGGGCATTGCTGTGAAAGGTTAATAAATTTTGAGGCCAGAAGGGACCGTTTTGATGATTTAAATCATCCTCCCCTCATCCCACCGGCTACAGGAATTCCCCACGTCAGTTCCTGTTTCCAGCCTGACACCTGGGGCTCCATTAGCTCGGATTTTAATTAAAAACCTTCCAGTTGTGGAGAACTCTCGGTAAATTGTTCCAATGCTTAATTACTTTAATTGCCAAAAAGAATCACGCTCTGGTTCTTCTCTGAGTGGATTTATCCTCAACAGCCAGGTCCCAAAAACCCTCCTGTCCCGGCCCAACAGGCTGGAGAAACCCCTGCTATTAAATTGCGACGTTTTCAAACATCACCTGCGTTTCTGGGAGGGGAAAATACCCATAATATTCACTGGTGCGTTACCACATCGTGAAAGAGAAAACCACAAAGAGACAGAGGGAAGAGAAGAACTGGAAATTCAGAGTTTTTGTGCCCGCAGGCCGGGCAACGACAGAACCTCGTGCTTTGTTTTCGGGTTTTGTTTGTGATCACAAAGACATCGCCGAGCCGGAATTCGCTATCGCCTCCCGGAGAAAGAGAGATGCAAATGAACTCCTCCCAGTCTGGTTCCGTTTTGGGGTGGAAAAGGCAAAAATGCGTCGTGGTTAGGAAGGTTTCATTAATGACTCCCGGGCGCTTTTCCAGCTGAGCGCGGGCCAGCGCTGGAGGCGTCGGTTTCCAATTTTTGGGGCGGTCCCGCAAAGGCTGGGCTGATGCTTTTGTGTTTGCGTGCGCAATTCCTCTGGCACGAGGCAGAATTCCTCCCTCCCAGCCACGAGGACGCGCGTCCAAAATCCGCTGAGCAAATATTTAAACGCAGCGCTGGAAAAAATCCACGCCTTTAGGGGTTGTTTTTTTTTTTTTAAATAAGAAAAGTAAGCCAATTTTGCGCTTTGTTTTATTTTAAGAAATCTCCATCCTTGCAAAAATAAATAAATCAGTCTTTGGGGTTTGGTTTTTAATGGGCTGTTAAGAATTCCCAGAGCTGTTGTCAGCACTGGGAAGGCTCCTGGTTTTTGTGGATGATCCCAGAAAACAGAGTCACAATAAAAATCCACATTTCTGAGTGACCAAGTCCTGGATCTTCAGCCGGGTTACTCAGTTCCGAATTAATTCAGCACCAAAATGGGGTGTGGGGAGCACAAATGTTGATCTCAGTGCCCACTGCAGCCAATATAATAATAATTATCCACATATTTTACAGTGTATTCCATCAGGGAACGTGGAAGGAATTTTCCAAGCATTCCACAACTGCAGAGCAGCAAAAATCCCATTTTTTCAGAGGAGAAACCAGACTGGGAGAAGTCACCTGGCACTGGAATGGTGACGCTGGAAAAAGAGCATCCACCTGCCTCTCCCTTTCCGTGCTTTTAATGGAAGTTGGCATCATCTCCCCCTTCCAGTACAACTTGGAGATTTCCCCTCGTGAATACGAAACGTGCCCCGAGACCCCCAGATAAAATTTCATCCCACCAGGATGCCGGCAGCGGCCAGAGGAGGCGTCGGGAGAACGGGAAGGAGAAGTTTCCCAGCTCTCTGCTGCCTCCAGGGATTTTCCCGGTGCTTTTGGGCAGGGAGAGGAATTTTGCATCTCTCATTTGTGGTGCAAGTGACCATCTGCTCCGACAGATTGGGGAACGGGAGCGGAGCCGTGGCCAATCTGTCTCCGACTTTAGAGGTGAGTGACGAGCTTCATTTCAGAACCAATTTGAACCAAATCAGATTTGCCTCATTTCCAGGCTGCTGACAGAACCCTGCAGGAGTTCTCCTTGGGAAAAAAACCCCAAAAAATGTCCCTCTGAACGTGACAAGGTTCTGCTTTACCTGAGTGCCACCGCCGGGAGGATTCTGCTTTACCTGCTGCGCCACGGACTCACCTGTCCAGGACTCTCTGGGGCTGCCGGATGTTGTGCAAAACGTGAATCCTGTGATCTTCAGCAGCCACGACTTCTGGAGGAGGGTCCTTCCTGTTCACAGCAGTGACCTGCTCCCACGGTTTGGGGGGAAAAGAGGAAGGGGAGAAGTGATGGAATTGTCCCCAGCTGCAAAACGCTTGGAGGACCAGCAGGGATAAGGATGGCTTTGCGTTTCTGAGGGTCAGGCTTTGTGCCGGGCTCGGCTGGGAGCAGGAATCTTTCCAAGGGATTGAAGGATGATTTGAGAGATGGGTGGAAGGCAGCCAGGCACCGCTCACCATCTTTAATGTATTCAACCTTTTCCCGGGAAGAAAACAGGATGCCACGTAGGACGCGAAGCAATTTTGCTTGGGTTTTAATTATCCATTAATTTGCATCCTCTCAGTGCTGGTGGAAGGTGCCAAACTCAAATCCTTGGGGACTGAAACCACTCGTTTGCTCATCGGGAAAGGAACAGGATGGGCATTAACAAAGAGAGCAAACTCCTGACAACGCATTCCTGGCTTTCCTGGGAGGGAGAGCACTCAGGCTCCAAGGATTCCCTCCATCCGTTCTGCTGGAAGCTCTGCTGACCGCTAATGAGCTGTGTATTTTGGGGGTTGTTAATGCTCCGCACTCAGAAATGGGTTAGGAGCGACTGAGGCAATTCCAACGGGACACGAGACATGGAATTTTCGCAGTGAGACCAATCAGCCACTGGAATCATCAGGAATAGGTTGGATGGGACCTGGAACAAGCTGGGATAGTGGGAGGTGTCCCTGCCCACAGCAGGGGTGGGACTGGATGGGCTTTAAGGTCCCTTCCAACCCAAACCGTTCTGGATTCCACGATCATCTCCCTAGGGAAGTGGTGGATTCCCCAGCGCTGGTCACTTGTAGGATTTGGCTGGGCCATCTTGTGCTTTTCCCAAAAAAAAAAAAAGGCTGGACGAGATGATCCATGAGTCCCTTCCAGCCTGGAATCCCACGGTTCTGTGGCAGCCATGCCTGTATTAGCACGGTGAAAGAGGAGGGGAAACGCTCGGCACTCAGAGCTCCACGTCCCCGCTGTTCGGGGGGAAAGGAGGAGGAGGAGGAGGGAAATAATTTCATTTTAGCTCTGATTTGCTCCTTTGCTCCACGTTAGTGGCTGGGAGCACAGCGGGTGCAGCCTGGTGCACATCAGCTGGCCAGGGGTGTCCTGAAGGAAGCGCAGCTCCTTTATTGCAAGGCTGTTTATTCCGCAGCGGGAATCAAACGGGGTGAGTCGGACAAGCAGGAATTCCGCTTCCAAACTACACCTCCAAACCCACGTTCCCGTGCGTTCCGTTTTGTGCTGGTGAGGCAGAAGAGCTGGTGCCTCCAAATTCAGCTTGGCAAGAGAATTCCTGAGGCTAGAGGAGGCCTAAAATATCCTCATCCTAATACTAGGACCTCATCTCCTAAAATAACCCGAGGAGAGGATTTTGTGGAGTAACTCCTGTGGCTCAGAAGTGAAACGCTGGTCCAAACCAGTCGCTCAGGTTTACTTTCACAGTCCGTAGAGAAGGAAAAATTTCATTAATATGTTCAAAATTACACTGAGAGGGGAACAGGCTGGCACACAGGACGAAGAGTAAGGTCAGCACCTTGGGGAGTCGGGGTAAATTACGCTCTGGTCTCATCATCTGCTCAGGACAGAGAGAGCCTGGCACTAAAGAACCCCAAAATTTATACAGCTACGTTTGGGAGTGATGGAATTCCCGAAAGGATCGTTTGGAAAGCATGATTCCCTGAAATGCAGCAGTTCCAGCAACCAAATTCCACTTAAGGCACCGCAGCAGGGGAAGGTTTCTGATCCAACAGAGTTCCTGTGAAGCAGGTTTTTGGGGGAGGAGGTTTGCTACAACCGCAAGCACAGAATTCATCTTCTTTATTTAGAGGAATTCCAGAGCGAAATGATGCTTGCTTACCTTGTCTTCCGCTGAAACCTTCTTGAGATCCAGCTCTGTGATTTGGAGCAACATGAAAACCGCCGAGAGCCAATAAGCTTCCCGTTCCTGTGGGAAAAAGTTTCCATTTTGACAAAAAATCCTTAGTTTCACCCAGCCAGTATTTAATTCCAATGAGGCTGAAATGAAATTTGCCTCAATACATTGCAATATAAAAGGTTTTATTTTTACCCTGAAGGGTGTCAAAACACTGCCCAAACTGACCCTTCACAAGCTCAGCGGGAGCCGAGTTGTTCAGAAGTTTGTAGCCACAATATTCAAAAGGCCAAGACGGGAATTTAAAAAGGGAATTTAAAAAAATCAGATTTTTCTTAGGAGAAGGACATCTCAGCAGGAAGAGCCTTTCAGATTATGGAAATCCAGGAGAAGTTTATTTCAGGTATTTTTTTCCTGCTAATTTCGTTGTGTGCCGTGACAGACCAGTCTCATAAAAACCAATAAAAACCTGGCAATTACAAGAAAAAAAAATAAAAAATCAAACTCTCCATATTTTTCTTCTTTCTGGCATTAGAAATGCCTGTAAAATTCACACAAAATTTGGAAATCACACGAGTCGGGATAGAACTGTCTTGGATCACTCAGGACAAATGAGACCTGCCCACTTCTAGAGGCAGAAGCTGAGGCTGAAAGGATTCTGGGGTGCTCCGAACCATCGGGTTCAGGTTCTCGTTTTTGGTTCCTGCTTACCTGTATGGGGTTTTCCAGAAGATTTAAGGCTCTGAGGAGAGGCAGGCCCTCAAGCCACTTAATCTCGCTCAGCTCAGCCACCTGACCGGGGACACAAACACATCAAAATCAGCAGCAGCAGAACCCGCGAGGGCTCCGGGCTCCGCAGGGGAGGACAGAGCAGGGATTTAACCCTTTGCCTTCGCACCCGGGCACGCAAAAAAACCCCGAAATCAAACCAAAAATGGGTTTGCGAGTTAACTGCACCCAACGAGGCACTTCCAGCACGGAAGGAGACGCCTCGGCCGGGAGCTGGGATAACACACGCAGCCCTTTCCGAGCACCTGCATTTTCCCAGCCCTTTCGAACGTCAAGCCCTAACGCGTTTGGCTTTTGTGTGCCGAAGTGTGGGTTCCACCCTGTGAGAACCCCTTGTTGATTTCTCACCTGTTAACTTTGCCCTGCCTTAAACCAGACCTCCCCTGACGAGGGAGGGTTTGAGATCCTTGCCGGGGATCCCAAATACTAACGAGGCATCCAGCGCTCTCTGCTCTCAGATAATTAATAAATATTAGGTGTTATCAGAAAAGTTGAGAACAGAGCAAGGAGTACAGCAGGGAGTCCGGAGACTTCGGAATGTTCCTAAAATGTCCGCTGAATGTCCTCAGAATCGAGACAACCCGGCCTTTTTAAAGGTAAATTACCCAATAAGGGCTTAAAACAAAAGATATTTTCATTTATCTCCCAGTACTCAACAAATGCCCGCCGGAACTGCGGAATTTTTCGTCCAATCCTTTGGAACTGCTTTTACCGCAGAACACGGAGGGGCAGAAGAAGTAGAAGAAACTCAGAAACTGCAGCAATCCTCCATTTTTGGAGTTTTTTGCTCTTTATCTGTTAGCTCCATTAATAAACCCAAAACCTTTCGATTTCTCACCCTGTGATAACTTCACAAAATATTCCATCGTCTAATTCCACCGAAAAGGTTCGCGGATTTCTCCGTGGACAAAGGTCAAACACGGCGCTGCCCGGGGGGGTTAAATGATTTAAAATTATTTAAAACAGGCCGAGGATGTTCCTTCTGCCTTCTGCATTCCCGCACTGAAGGGCTTAAGGAAGGCAGTTCTGCAGTTAAATTCGTGCTCTGGATGAGCTGTTAAAAAAAAAAAATCCTCCCGTGGGTTTCTTTTCACTCCAGTTCAAGTTCATCCTACAGAACTTGGGGCACGCGGCTGAAAAGGACCAGGATTTTTGTCCTGGGGTGTATCCAGAGGGATAAACCAGGGGGTCTGGAGGGTCCGGTCCATTTGTGGTCCCATCTGTGCTCAAAGGAAAGCTGGGCACTCTGTTTTTGGGGTTAATCGAGGTTTGCGTGCCCCCAACAAATCTGGTTTTCCTTCGCTGCTGGAAGATGGAACCCGAGAATCGTCCTGGAATGGGTTGGGTTGGAAGGACCTTCAAAACCATCCAGTGACCTCCCACTGTCCCAGGCTGCTCCAAGCCCCAGTGTCCAACCTGGCTTTGGACGCTGCCAGGGATCCAGGGACAGCCACAGCTCCTCTGGGAATTCCAGCCCAGCCCCTCCCCACCCTCCCAGCCAGGAATTCCTTCCCCAAATCCAACCTAAATTTCTCCTCTTTTAGTTCAAAACCGTTCCCTTTACTCCTGTCTGTATTTTTCCATGTAAAAAGTCCCTCTCCATCTCTTCTATGGCCCCTTTTAAATACTGAAAGCCCATCTGAACCTAAAAGCCTTCAGATTCTACCCCTAATATGCACAATTTTTGTAAAGAGACTAAAAACATCAACCTCAACCGCAGCCAACCCAACACTCACTCTGAGAAAAGAATAAACCCACCCAGGACACTTTTGACCGAGTTCAATGTGATTTGAGCAGATTCCTTAAATAAATCCCAGAATTCCAGCACTTTTGACCGAGTTCAATGTGATTTGAGCGGGTTTCTTAAATAAATCCCAGAATTCCAGCACTTTTGACCAAGTTCAACATGATTTGAGCGGGTTTCTTAAATAAATCCCAGAATTCCAGCACTTTTGACCAAGTTCAACGTGATTTGAACAGATTCCTTAAATAAATCCCAGAATTCCAACACTTTTGACCGAGTTCAATGTGATTTGAGCGGGATTCTTAAATAAATCCCAGAATTCCACCCATCAGCAGTTGAAAAATCACTGAATGTTCACAAGAGGCAACGTTTGCAGCTAAACCTGTTGTGCCCATTTTTGAAAAACCAAGAATTTAAGACCAATCTGAGCGGTCCTGAGCTGAAGTAACTCCCTGTGTTAATTAATTAAAACTCCCCTTTAAATTATTCTTCAGAAGGCGATGCTCAAAAGAGGGCGACTCATCAAACACTTCCAATAACATCATTCGAAGAGGCAGGTTTTGATGAGGTAAAATTAAAGAGTTTTTATGTGCTGTAAAGAACAGAGGAAAATAAATAAGGCAGTGGAAGTGGTGTTATTAATGTTAATAATTAGAGAGTTTCCTGCCTGCTGCAATTGAGGTACCTTTAAATGTCAACCTAAACACAGGGAGAAAAAGAATCCCCAGTGACTTGAATTAAATCCTTTAAATCTGTCTTGTGAGTGGGGAAAAATGACAGAAAAATGTTCCACTGCCGCTTTATATTTCTACTTTCTTAGAATTCTTTTTTTTTTTTGTGTTCGCAGATCTGTCTTTGATGTCAAAGTGATTCATGGAGTGATGGGGTTTTGGTTTTTTTTTTCAATATCAAGAAGATCAATATCAAAACTATTGTGGGTATTTGGCTCGGCATTCGAAACTCAAATGAGTTGGATGGCGCCGTTGTGCTTCCAGTACAGAGAATTTTGTGCTGCACGACAAAAGCCACTTTTAAACGGAGTCCTCGCAGCTCTGCCCGCGCCAGGGAGCTCCAGGCTGAGAGCTCAGAAGAATCTGTGGCCGTAAAACTGGGCTGAGAGGTATTAACAACCTCCCCCCGAGGGCTGGCAGCGGCAGGGCTGTGGTGGAAGTAAAGATCCCCTGGAATAATCGAGCTGGAAACTCATCCCTGCCTGATCCACCCCGGGGAGCGCCGCGGGTTCCCGGTGCGTGAGAGCGCTCGGGGCACACCTGAGTGAGGATGAACCCGCCCGGGAGATTGAACAAGGGCTGGGAGGACACCAGGAGTCAACGCGGGGAGCACCGGAGGAAAAGAGCTTTGCTAATGTTCATTTCTCGCAGCGCTGGGTGATTTTTTTTGGGGGGATCCCTTCGAGGAACCGAGTTTTAAAAAAATGTAAATTTCGCGCGCTGTGAGGAGGGGCTGAGCCCGGCCCGGGGCGCGGTACCTGGTTATCCTCCAGGTTGATCACCTCCAGGAAGTCGTGCTCCTCCAAGCCTTGCAGGCTGTTTATTCTGTTGCAGGACAGGTCCACCTTCTGCAGGGCTCTCAGGCTCTTCAGCCCCGTCACCTTCTCGATCCGGTTAAAGCTCTGAGGAGAAAATGAAAGCAGAGAAACTGCTGGTAAAACTCTGTGGAAAAAAACGTTCCTGAAGGGGGGGGGGAAAAAAGAGATGTTGGTTGGATTTGAGGGTTCTGTGCTGGTAAAACTCTGTGGAAAACAATGCTCCTGAGGGGGGGAAAAAGAGATGTTGGTTGGATTTGAGGTTCCTTTGCTGGTAAAACTCTGTGGAAAACAACATTCCTGAAGGGTGGGGGGAAAAAAGAGATGTTGGTTGGATTTGAGGGTTCTGTGCTGGTAAAACTCTGTGGAAAACAACGCTCCTGAGGGGGGGAAAAAGAGATGTTTTTTGGGTTTGAGGGTCCTTTGTCACGGAGGATCCCGTCACAAACGGGCCCTCGTGCATTAGCCTCGTGCACGCCCTGGTACGTCACATTCCAGCTCCTGGAAAAAGGAATCAACCCTCTGCTGATCAGCTTCTCTCCAACTCACCTTGAGGAGACGACGGCAATAAAAAAAAAAAAAGAGCTTTAACGTTTTTTAAAAGCTGATGCTGGCCCAAGAACGCTCCTGTCACCATCCAACTCAAAATTTAGACCGCAGAGATGCACGGAAAATTATGGAATATATATACATAAATACATTGAATTTCCCTCTGTAATCATGGCTCCATTTGCACTTGTGATTGCAGAATAAATAATGAAAAAATTAAGGTAGGATATGGAGGAGACAGGCTGAGGGTTGGGGGTGTTCACCTGGAGAAGGGAAGGATCCAGGGAGAGCTTCCAGCACATTCCAGGGCCTAAAGGGGCTCCAGGAGAGCTGCAGAGGGACTGGGGCCAGGGAATGGAGGGACAGGACCCAGGGAATGGCTTCCCACTGCCAGAGGGCAGGGATGGATGGGATCTTGGGAAGGAATTCCTGGCTGGGCTGGAATTCCCAGAGGAGCTGTGGCTGCCCCTGGATCCCTGGCAGTGTCCAAGGCCAGGTTGGATGGGGCTTGGAGCAGCCTGGGATGGTGGGAGGTGTTGAAGTTGTAACCGGGTGATTTCAAGGTCGCTTCCAGCCCAAACCATTCCATGATTCAAAGATTCCCTGGTAAGACACAAAAATCTCTCTGGAACACAGAAATTCATATTAATGCACAAGAAGTGAAGGCTTTATTCACTGTTGGCGACAGCACAGAAACGTTTAAAAAATAATAATTTAAAAAAAAAAACAACCCCAGCCTACTTTCCTGTAAGCTCTTCCAGCCTCCCACACATGAAACGACCCAAAGTTCTGAGAACTCCCGGTGTTTTTCCAAACGGGGCCCTGATTTCCCACCTCCAGGTCAAGGTTTCATCTCTCACAAATCAGAGCCTCCCTTCTGCCACCACAAACCCCGGGCAGGGACAACAATTCCCTGCTCGTCCCCTGTCCCAGCGATCCCCACGCATTCCCAGACGGCCTCTCCGCAGGGTTCTTGCTCCGTAACCTTGCAGGTTTTATTTTGCCGTCAGCCTCACCTTGCCCTGAAAGCTCGGGAGCCTCATCTTCTACTAATAAATATTTAGGAACTGTTGAAATAAACAAGCCAGCTGACTCTCGTGTTAATCCAGTTGTCTGTCCTTGACATTTTTCCCTGACTTTTAAATGTTTAATTGGGCTATTAATAGCACGGAGGCTCCCCCTCTGCTCCTGAGCCTCGTTAGACCCTTGGTTAATCGGGTACAGCTCGGAGCTGGAGCTGCAAAATGCTGGGCCAGAGGTGCCCGGAAAATTCTGGGAACAAAAGGGATTTGGGGATAGACCCTTCCTTTTTTTTTTTTTTCTCCAAAGCAGAAAATTCCAGTTCATCAGAGCCTTGCTTCTTATTTTATTTTTTTCTTTGCCAAAAGGAGTGGAATAAAGGGGGTTTTGGTAGGGCAAGGCAGAATTTACAGGGTTTGGAGTCTTCCTCCCAAACTTTCAACCTAAAAAGCTCGAGGGAAGATGGAAGAGAAAGCTGAATCACTGGGAAGAGAGGGGATAAAAATTAAAAAAAACCAAAACCCCAAAACCTGCATTTTAGTCCAATTAGCCAAAGAAAATGCTCCACCAAAATCTATTTCCGTAATTTCCGTACGACTCTCTCCTCTGCTGATTAAAAGAGACAAGCAGTGTTATCAATAACGATATCAGCACCTAAGAACCCAAAATGAGGAACATCTTCCTATTTAATAAGATTTAGCTGTTAACACAACCTCCCACCACTGGACAGAGCAGATTCCCAAGGCAATTCCTCTTAGGCCCCTCAAAAAACCAGGAAATCAAGGCACACAGTGGTTGAGGGACTTGCTGTGGCTGAAATTATTTAGAGAAAAGAGCTTCAAAGTATCCAGAGGAAAGATCCTCGCACTCCTAGAGCTCCTTTCGGGACGTTTAGATGGGATTTGGCCAATCTGAGTTAATCTTCTCCGCTAAAAATGGGACCAAATTCCATTTTATTGCCGCTGAGGGAATCACTGCGAGGTATTATAGCTCTGAAATATAATGATTTTAACGTTATTTGAATATATGACTCAAAACGTGCTAAATGTGAACACCTTCCCTGAATACTGAAGCAGCCAACCTGAGTCAGTGTTTTCTATATCCAGTCCCACAGAACAGAAGAAAAAAACCTTTAAATTTTTTAAAAGGGGTTGGAAAAGAATATTTCCGTTCCCTGATAAGGGATTAGTTCACTTCACTTCAAATATTCATGTGGGTGCTTAAAACTGATGCGGCCAGTAGGAGCGATGAGGGGTTTTTTTTTTTTGGGACTTATTTTTAAAAAAAGTCCCATTAACGAATTTTTAACTTCTTATCGCAAAGGAAAAGCCGTTAAGAGCAGCCTGTTGTTCTTGGAGCAGCTGGATCGCATTAAAAATAGGTTTGGGTCGTGTTTGCGTGCAACTTTTGTATTAGTAATTAAAAAAAAAAAAAAAGTACGTTGTTGCAGAGATCTCTGAAAAAGAAAAAGTGTCATTATCGTCATATTTACGAAGGTTTTGAGATCTTGGTAAAGAGACAGGGCTGGAAAAGCATCAGGATTATTTGTGCCTTACCAGGTCGAGGATTCGGATGGGCAGGTTCTCCAGGCCCCCGAGGGCGCTGAGCCGGTTGTGGGACAAGCCCAGGTGGCTCAGGCTGCGGCACCTCTCCAGCCCTCGGATCTCCTCGATCTCGTTGGCTGCGCGGGGCTGTCAGGAAAACGGAACCCAGCACAAAACCCGAGCGGGGATCAGGTGGGGAATTGGCAAACGGAGCCCGGTTTTGTGGCGTGGAGGGCAAAAAAGCTCCGTCCTGAGGAGTTTTTAAATCCCGCTGCTCCGAGCGTCCTACCCGAATCATCCCAGCCGTAACAGCCTGTGATGTTTTATGGGGTTATTTCGCTCTAAATTACGCCTGTTCTACTCCTGAGAGGAGAAAGTGTGTTCTCAATTAACGTCACAGTTAAAAGCAGCAGCACAAGCAATCAGGGTTCCTCTCAGCAAACTCCAGCACGAGCAGAACTCCTCGGGTTCCTTAAACAAAGCGCCTTGGGCAACAAACCCGCCTCAAATTTCTCCTTTAGACGGATGAAGTGAGAGGAACCTGACTCTGGATCTGCCCAAAATGAGGTCAAACTCTGCTCCAGGGATGTGACTCTTTGGTGGCTGGAGTTAGGCAAGAATGGGCGGGAGCGTGAACAAGGGAAAATCACAGTTTAAGCCACAAGCACCAGCTTGAGGCAGCAAACTGCTCAGCGCTGAATAATAATGCAACTGATTTTAGCTTCTTAATGATTCAGTAGAAAGCTTTGTCACGTATTTTTGTCCAAGCTGTGTCTCCTTCTGGTTTGGGCAGCTCCTCCCAGACAATTCCTTTATAAACCTTTATAAATCCCTTATAAACCTGTCAGGTGTGCACATGGAAAAAGTGATAATGACTCGGCCATCTGCATCATCATTCACTGAAAAACGGTAAGAAAAGCTTAATTTCTGTCGGTGCAAACGCAGGCCAAACATCTCTGCTTCTGCAGGGTATTGCAGAGGGTGGTTTTATTCAGCTGGGGTTAGCAGTGGGATTGTTCTGTCTGCCTTGGTGAGGAGCCTTGGACACGGATTTGGTGCCACTTTGCTCTCCTGAATTCCGCGTTTCCCGCCCTGCCCTCACCCTCCTCTGTTCCGGGGGCTCCTCTCGTCCCCGTTTCAGCAACGCCTTCCTTGGCAGAGGAAGAAATCTCAAGGCAGCTGCACGAAACCAAATCAGACCCTACAGATCAGACCCACAACACGAATATTTTAGCTTTTTTTTTCCCCCCACCTTTTTCATTTTGCTGGAGGGCTTTGTCTCCTTCACCCTCCCCGAGGTGGGGACAGTGGCGCCTGCGAACGCTGTTTCTGCTCCCCCGTGGAGCAGGCACGGGGTTAACACGGGCGAGAGACACAAAAATCCTCCCGGGTCTGCTCCTTTTGGGAGAGCAGAGGATGGGGACGCAGCTCCTGAAGAAAAGAGGGAAAAGCTCAGGAGCCCTCAGTTTGAAGGCAGCAGGGCAACGTGGAGCTCCAGGAAGGAATCTCTAGGGGAAGCCTTGGAAAAACGGCGCTGAAAAGGCAATTTAGAGGCTCCTGTTCGTCAGATTTCTGCCAGGAAAGTGTTTCTGATTCCAGAAATTGGGATGAGTGAGGAAGTGGGGAGCAGCACAACCTTCGCTCCGTGTTCTTCCCTCAAAAACTCCAGGAAGTTTTTCCTTTACTCCAAAATTCTTTGCCACTAAACAGCCCTGTCCTGCATAAATAGTTGGGTCTAAGGTGAAACAACAAACTCCTTTTTTATTTAAGTGTTCCAAGCTGGTTCCCTGTTAACCTTTGGTATTTAAAAATCCTTTTTTGATATAATTTATGACCTCTGCCGTGCAGAGACAGCGGGACATCTCCCCTTTCACTTTCCCACGACACAAAAAGGCGTTTCTGTGTTCCTCTAGCAGGAAAATCCCTCAAAGGTGCCCACTTTTGATGCTTAAGTAAATTAAGGTCAGCCTCAGAATTAGAATTTAATCTCAGTTCTAAGGACAAGACTGATGTGAAGGGGAAAAGACAAAGAAAACAGGTATTTATGTGAAGAAACAGCAGGAAAACCCCAACTTTTCTCCCATTCAGGATTCCCCAAAGGATACAATCCAGCAGGAGTTTAGTGAGTGAGTGGTACGCCGACAAATCTCGCATTTTGGGGATTTGATTGTGGGAAAAATCTACTTCCTAAAGGGAAAAAGAGAGGAGTTCGGGGTTATTAAACCGGGAGTTTGTTGCGTGTTCCACCTGCCCGCCACACGCAGGGGGTTCCGTGTGGAAGAAAAGAAAAGACAGAAATAAAATCCATGTAAAGGAACATAAATCAAACACGCAGAAATAAACATACAAATAGAAATAAAAGGCATAAATAAAAGGCAGAGCCAAACATTCGGAAAAGCTGTTAAAATGTGAACTGAGGTGAGAAAGAAGAATAAGGAAGGGAGAAAAATTGACTTTTGCCTAAGCCCAAGTACAAAGTCTAAGTTAGACTCAGAAAAATCTCTTTGAATTTAAACCTTTAAAATGCTTTTTTTTTTTTTTTGCAGACTCACCTTGAGGTTTTTAGGTGGTTTAAAATCGAAATACGTGGTCAGTTCGTTTTTGGAAGCGTTCAGCTCTATCAGGTAAGGCATGTGACTGACACAGGAGAGATCTAGAAACGAAACCAAATGTCAAAACCCTGCGCCTGAGTGCGGAGATCATCATGGCAAAATGGGATAATTACATCCTGGGGCAATTAAGAGTCAATTTGTAGCTGCACGTTCAGAAAGGGATGCCCGAAATGCAGAAATCAGATCTATTAACACCTTCTCCAGGAGGAAAAAAAAAAAAAAA
>VXAZ01006216.1:55793-107877 GCA_013399875.1 Gymnorhina tibicen
AAAAAAAAAAAAAAAAAAAAAGGTTTATAAACCACAAAGAATAAATATCCCGGGTTCTACATTTAATTTTCGTCACGTCAATTTGTTTGCCCGTAAACAAGAACGTATTTTTATATCCTGCCCACCTCTAGAATGACAGATTCACTCTGCCCTGAGTTATCAATTAGTGGAGAAAAGTATTTAGGCCACGGCTGAAGAGTAAATGAGTGGTTGCTATGGAAAAGTCCCTGCTCTGTTCATATCTGGCCTCCACAGAAAGAAAACTCCTATTAAGATGAGCAGGGAGAGGAGCTGCTTTACAAAAGTGCTGCTATTATTGGGCTCCAGCTCCTCAAGTGAAAGGAGCTCCAAGGAAATGATGTGGCTGCCCCGCCACAGCTCATTCCACTTGATGCTAAATTTAAGAAAAAACCACGAGGCAGAGGGAAGGAGTAGCTGGTGGAGTTTATCCCAGTCTCCGTTTGTCACCTTTCTAAATGTAAAAAAGATATTTTTTTTCCCTTTTGTCACCCTTGACAAGGCTGGGAGAACCACACCAGGCGTAACTTGAAACGTTCCGTCAAACCTCCGCCTTCGCCTTGACACATCCGCCGGGATTTTATCTCTGGATAATAAACTGAGAGTTTCAGCTCCGTGTTCCCGCTGATAAACACACGCTGGCCTCAACGGGCCGTGGATGCTTCGGGGGAGACCCAGCCTGGTTCTGTGGAGCTGGAATCTTTTACGCCTTTAAAATGCCAGCCGGGCTTGGTGACGCTAAAGCTCCGTGGTCCGGTGCCTTTCTCATCCGAAATGATTTCACAGCCCAAGGACTTGTGGTGTGTTTACTCCATACCGTTAATTTTATTGGAGGAAAGCTCCATTTTCTGCAGGTGAACGTATCCAGAGAGAATGCTGATGTCACTCAGCTCACGACCCTGGGAAAAAGGAGAAGGAGAGGGATTCTAATAAAGATTTTTAATAGCTGGTTGTGTAAACTCAGCTCGCACAGGAGCGGGAGACATCGGAGAGGTGCCCCAGGGTCCCTCCAGGCAGGGTGACATCTACAGAAAGTGATGTTGGAGCAGCCAGCAGCGGAGAAAACGTTGGAAGAAGGACTTGGCAACAACAACAAGAGAGCTGCAGTCAGGAAAAACGCCAGGGAAACGAAGCTGCGTGGAGAAGGGAGGGACAGCAGAGATCTCTGAGAAGACACAGCCACTTTAACTTCCCCAACGCAGCATTTTCAGGTGTTCCAGGCATTCCTCTGCTTTTTTTCCCTCCAGCTGGCTGAAGCGGGGAGACACATTTGCACACCTGGATAAGGAAAAACCTTCCTGACCAAAAAAAACACCAAACAAATCTCCTCCACTCTCCACTCTTACCAAAAACCCTGAGTGTGAAACAGCCACAAACAGAGACAAAACTCTTCCTCTGGACGTTTTTACCAGGCCAGCTGTTTGCTGTTAGAAAAGGGCAGCATTTGTGCAGGGGAACACCTCAAACTGATGGGTTTTTTTTTTGCTCGTGCTTACTGGGAGCGTCAGACGAAGATAAACATATTCGGTGCCAGGGCCTGAGTAGCCCAAGGTGTGCAGCCCCTCGGCGGCCGTGTCTTCGTCCAGCACTCCCTCCGCCCGGCCCTATAAAACACCGGGAGAGGGGAGGAACGGGTTAACGGGGAGATTTATGGGGGGGAGTTCCACGCTCGGTAGAATGCGGAGGCTGCTAGGGATGATTTGGGTAGGATGCTCGGAGCAGGCCTTGGGAGAAGCGATGGACGCTGCCCTCAAACAGCCGAACGGAAACACACTTAAGAAGGTTCATCAGGTTTTTTTTGCTGGGGGTTTTTAAATTGTTTTCCCCTCCTGGTCGAAGCGCGGGACCCATTTCCCGAGGTGCTGGGTTATGGGTGTTAGCATCCCGGCAAACCCGCGCTAACACCAGCGCCGCTCTTCAGAGAGAGAGAGAGAAAAAATAAAAAATGCCTTTGCCGAAGAGGCTGCCTGACAGATGGCACTAATGAACCGCCGCGTGGGTTTAATGAGAAAATCAGCCAACGGCTTGTGAAATGCCTCTAAGCTCGGAGGAGCCGCGCGACAATCGCTAAAAATCTAGGGACCGAGATAAATAATGCGATCGTCTGAACGATGGCACCTACGCGTCAGAGCCAGGGAGAGCGCAGCAGCGCTTCCACGAGGCAAAAGATATGAGGGGATGCTTTGTGGTGGTGAGGTTTAAAGCCCGGCGGGGCGGGGAGAGGAAATTCGCGCGTGTCCCGGGGCTTGCAGAAGCTCAGGGCTGGGAATTTAAACGGGAAAAGGGAGTTTCGTCTGGCCACACACGTGCCGGTTTCTCCGTAGTTTTATGTGGCCGGGAGACCTGGAGGTGCTGGGTTAATGGCTGGAATTGGCAATCTTCACAGTTTTTTCCAATCTAATTGATTCTGTGAGAGAGGGGGACAATCCAGAAGTACCCGGGACACCACGGGGATGGAAGGGACCCTAAACGAGGCAGAAATGAGAGGTGCCCCCATTCACTCCCCCTTCTTTCCCCCACATCTACACCGAGGGGGGAAAGAGCAGTTCCCTCACAAGCACACACCCCTCCCCAAGCAGCTAGGGAGCCCTGAGCTGAACCTCTGAGCGCTCCTCTTCCTCTTCCTCTTCGCCCTCCTCCTCCTGCTCATCCTCGCGGTGAGGCGGGCCGAGCTGGGGCTGCTCCTCGGGGAACCCCTGAGCGAGGGGCTCGTGAGAAGGAGGAGGCCGCTCCCCGAGGCTGCCCTCTCCCCCGTTCTCGTCGCCGTCCGCCATGAGCCGTGATAATAAGGGAAGAGGCGGAGGGGACTCCGCTATCGATCCCATCCCCACTCAGGCCTGGCCGCCGCCATTTGTTTACTCGTTGCCATGGAGACGGAAACAGCCGCTCCCACCGGGGGCGGGGATCGCGCCAACTGCACCGCCAGCCAATAGGAGCGCAGAGCGTGCAGCGGTGCAGCATGGGAGTTGTAGTTCCCCGTGCGGAGCGCCCTCGCCGTGTCCGCCGGGCCGCGGAGCATCTTGGGAGTTGTAGTTCGCCTCCCTGAGGCAGCCATTGGCCTCGCTCCCGCGTCGAGGCGCAGAACAAACTTATAAACGTTATAAATATGCCAATTTAAGGAGATAAAGAGGTGCACAAAGACGTTCTGGCGAAGACAGCGCCTTTACTGCCGCCTAAGTACGTGGAGGGAGACCAAAGAGTTTATTCTACATCTGGTAACCCAGACCGCCATTAAGCCCTATTTGCATATTAACATTGACACCCCTGAGGATGCAAGAGGCTTCCATGCGTGCCGTGGCTCACGTGGAATCCCGCCTACAAGATGTGATTGTTCCATCCCACCGGGAAGGGCCAAAAATAGTATAAAAGGGGGATTTCAAGGCGGAAAAGACTGATGGGGGAAACACTTCTTGTTAGGGATCAGTGGGTGACCGTGTCTCTCCTCCTCCCCTGAAGGGATGACTCTAAGTGAGTTCTGTGCCTCCAATTGCACTGGAGCAGACCTAGAAATGTTAATTTTATATATTTATATATGAAATTGGTCTCTGTCACTACACTTTCGGTCACAACACACATCAACGCTCCATAGTTGGTGGTGAAGCAGAGTTTTTCCTGTAAGAAAAACGTCCAATTTCAGAACTGGTGGGGAAAAAAAAAATCTCTATCATTTAGCTGGAAATATTTGGAAAATAATGAGAGTGTCTCAGCAGGGGAAAGCAAAATGACAGCTTGTGAGATATCTCTGCCTGTTGTCCTGTTTTTTGTGCCACGTGTATCTTACAGACACCAACCCGCTCCTAATACAAATTTGAGGTAAAGATGCTAAAGATATTTGGGTTTTTCAGTCTCACATCCGCCTTTCTTCGTACACTGCAGAACGGGGTAAAATGGGAATGAAAAGGCAGAAAATAAAGGGAAGAAGGAGGAGAAGATGTGTCGGGATGTCTCCAAACACAAGTCCCTGCCAGATAAACACGGGGAAAGAACATCTCCACGTGGTGAAACGATTTAACGTTGGGGATGGGGTTATTGCAGTGAATTTCCATGGCTGGTAAAGTGACGCCCATCTTCGAACGAGGTGGTTATTGCTAAAAAAAAAATGAAGAGGAAGATATAAAAACCTCCTTATGGACATTACCCACTGACTTTTATCTCTGCGCTTCAGGGAAACATTATGGTAAGTGCAATAAAGCTACCCCAAATTACATTCTTTTATTATCTCGCCAGTCATAAATGTTAAAACCCCTAATGGGATTTATTCCTTTTGCACTGAGTGCCCCGTGGCCCCCGGCACAGAAGGCTCTGCTCCAGCTGCTTCGGGGATGGGCAACAAAGGGAAAGGCTGGAGAGCTCAGGGAAGGACAGAAAACCCTGAAAGGGAAGGAGGAGCCCTGCCTGGGAGTGGGGTCTGGGAGGGTTTTGGGTTTACCCTGAAAGGGAAGGAGGAGCCCCGCCTGGGAGTGGGGTCTGGGAGGGTTTTGGGTTTACCCTGAAAGGGAAGGAGGAGCCCCGCCTGGGAGTGGGGTCTGGGAGGGGTTTGGGTTTACCCTGAAAGGGAAGGAGGAGCCCCGCCTGGGAGTGGGGTCTGGGAGGGTTTTGGGTTTACCCTGAAAGGGAAGGAGGAGCCCCGCCTGGGAGTGGGGTTTGGGAGGGTTTTGGGTTTGTTGTGACCTGGGAGAACGATTTTGGGTCAGCAGAGCTGCTCAAGGGCAGCGATTTCTCGCTCCCTTTCGCGCTGCTGGGGCTGTTCCAAGCTTCCAGGATGTTCCCCTTCCCGACCCCACGCTGCTTTATAGCCCACACCTGCGGGTTCTGCCTCCTGGCAGGATCATCACCCCCTGCTTCCCTGCAGGAAATTGGGTCACCCCCACGGGGGACGGGGTGTGGAAACACCTGCCTTTGGCCAGGGCTGGCCAGAGGGCTTGGAGAGCTCTGCTCTGGAAAATCCGTGTGGTTTGAGAGGGAAACCAAAACGCAGAGAACCTTTTACTCGATGTTTCAGTGTTTCAGTTTCAAACTGAGTTTATTCGACCAGTCTGACACCTTGCAGCCACGCAGACCCCAGCAGCACGGCCCTGCCAGGACCTGGTGCTGCTCCTGTGGCTCTCCTGTCACCCAGCCAAGGCTCGGGGGCGGGAGGAGGTGACTTGGACCCTTGGGGTTGCTCAGGAGGCCGGGCCACCTGCGGGAGGTGGCAGTGGCAGCCACCAGGCCCAGCAGAACCCCCTCGCTGTGGTTTGGGGGGGCTGGAATCCCACTGTGGCCATGTATATACAATATAAAATCCATCTATATACAATATAAAATCCATCTATATACAATATATAATCCACGCATATACGATATTGAATCCATGCATACACAACTCACGCATCCTTCCCCTGCCCGCTGCTGTGCCCTCACAACCTGCACGGCACAGAAACCCCTCACAGCTCCCCGGACCCCGCACGGAACTCGCACCGCGGGAGCGGGAAGCAGACGGATGTCGGGAAGGCAGCCCGGGTGCTGGGATTAACACTCGCCAGGCTCACAGGAAAACACTTGCCCCCGCTCCAAGCCCTCCAAGAGGCAGAGGCCACGCGTAATCAAATTAATATCGAGCTGGGCAGCTTGTCCTTGTAAGACGGGGCTGGAGATTTCCTGGGAACAGATGAGAGGAAAAAAGGGCAGGTCCAAATCCTGCCACCGAGCTTGGAGCACAGCCAGCAGGGCTAATGAGTTCTCAGCATGGACGTGTCCCAGAGTTTATTTCCTACCATCTGGAAAACGCCTGCCCTTCCACTGGGATTTGGGATGATTCAGGCAGGAGAAGGGGTTATTAAAACCTCGGGGTCACGCTTGTCCTCCCTCCCTGTCCCCCCCCACCCCATCTGTTTGGCTTGGCAGAGCAGGAAGCGGCCGCCTGGAAGCTCTGGGATGAAGTGGCCCCTCGAAGAACCCACTCCATGAGGGATGGAGTGAAATGATTGTGCGTTTTGGGCTGGAGACAGATTGGTCCTGAACGGGGCTGTTACAAAACGGAGCAGAAACAAAACGCCTTGGGGGTGACAGGAATTTTGACGGACCCAGAAAATAGCTGGGGTGGTGGGAAATGTCACCTCGGGCCTCCTCCTTCCCGTGCCACATCCCTGGATGAGCACAGCACGTCCAGCCAAGGGGATCACCCACAACATGTTCTCCTTTCTTAGCAGAAAGGAGGAAAATTTGAGCTTTTTCCTCTGTAAAGGGCGCGCTGAAAGCTGAGCGAGGCCATCCCAAAGGGCTGGCAGCTGCCTGTCCCTCTTCCTCCAGGATCCGTGCTGCTTGTTACACCTGGCCAAAGATTCGTGCACTTCCCTCTGCCTTGTCAACCCTCTCTGCTCTCAGTTTTAGCTCCAGCTTCTCCATGGTCCCAAACTGGCAGGTGTTCCCACCTCCAGAATGCTGCCCTTTCCTCTGTGGAAAGGGGTCAGGTCTGAGGGTGCTGCACCGAGCTGTGGGGTTTGGTTTTGTGCTGGGTGGGGGGGTTTGGTGGTAATTAATGTGTTTTGAGGGGTCAGAGGGCAATCCCTTGTGTGTGCAGTGGGATGGCAGTGACAGTCCCATAGGATCACGGAGTCCCAGAGTCACTGAGGTTGGGAAAGCCCTCTGAGACCACTGAGTCCAACCATTCCATGAGGATGGCGAGAGGAAAGACAACCCACATCAGGGACAGCTTGGATCCATGAAGATCAGTGGTTTGGGACAGACTCAGTCCCAAATTATGCCTGGAAGAGCCCTCACTGCTCTCAGTTTCTCAAGCTAAAAGGTTGAAGGGGATGGAGCAGCCCAGGCGGGTGAGAAGCGACTCCAGCTGTGCTAATGAAGGAAAACTCGTTAATCTGTTGTTTCCTCGTTGGTGGAGGGGCTGATGGGGCACAGATGGGTGAGATGTTTCCCCGAATATTTTAAATTTCGAACACTGCTTGGCCGTGGTGTGAAACATTCCCCAAATTCTCCTGCCTCTGGAACAGCGAACACTAAAAAACAACCCCGAACCCCAGAGCTGAAGCTGTAAATCAGCAGTTACTGTCCTCATAAAACCTCCCCTCTATTGACAGAGGGAGCCCTTCATACTCAGGAGTGTTAATGGCAAACACTGGCCTTAAATGCATTGATTTACTATTCAATTATAAAAACAATCAGCTCCCAAATACGCGCCACGTGCAAAGCAGATTTATGGGCAGCCCTTTGCACTTGTAAAAGCCCCACACAGACTCACTCAGCGACTCACCAAGAAGCTCCAGGCAATAAAAGGGCCCAGCTGGGCGTGGAGAGGAGGAGGAAACTCCGAATGCTCCTGAGTAGGAAGAGAAGTGAGGTGGAAAGCAGGCAACTTAAATCCCATTAAACGCAGCTTTGCAGCTCCAGCTTTCATGGTGGGGGGGCAGAGGTGGGAGTTTATTTGACACCTTCCCTTCAGCTTCTTCCCAGGGCTGTGTTCCTGGGATTCCTGCTGGGAGCACATCCTTAAATCAGTTCCCCGCAGCCAATGGCTTGGGTTTACCCATTTCCCCTTAATCTTCTTGTGTTTCTTGCTGAACCTTCCCCAAATTTTCCCGGGGGGCAGTTGGTGGCAGGAGTGTCTGTGTCACATCAGAGGTGGCAGCGTTGATTGTGGAGAAGGCCCCATGTAGGGACAGCTGCCAGCAGCCTGCAGGAGTCTGGAAAGTCTTGGATGAGGGGTCAGGAGTGGCTTGGAACATTGCAGAGTTGTTGGAAAAGACCGCAAAGGTCGTCAGGTCCAACCGTTCCCCCAGCGCTGCCAAAGCCACCACTGACCATGGCCCCAAGTGCCACATCCACGTGGATTNGATGTTCTTCTTTTAATGAATGGCCAGAGCTGCCCCCGGGATTCCAGCGGGTCCCTCAGCAGTGCCAGCACAGGGGACAGTCCCTGCCCGGGGCCTTCCTGGGCCGGGCTCTCTCTCCTTAGTCCTGGTTCTGCTCAGCTCAGGCTCGGCCTCCCTGTGCCTGTCAGAGCCCAGCGATGGAGAGGGGACCGAGCCGGCAGCAAGAGCAGCAGCACGGAAAGACAAAGGCACGGAAAACAGCCGTAATACCGATTAAAGTCACCGCAGGCCTTTGGAAGTGCTCAGCACCAGGGGCCGGATTCTGACCGCTTTGTGTTTCCCTCTCCTTTTCCCAGCCCCGCTTTCTCCTCTCCGACAGTGGCTGGGAGCCACGGGATGAGCCGAGGCAGCCCAAGGGGGATCTGGCTGTGCCAAACACATTTCACGCTGCAGCTCAGCAGAGGAAATTACAGACACTCAAGTCCAAGGCCTGAGCAGTCCAGTTTTCTCCCCTGATTGCCGCTGTGCCTCAGCTTAGCAGAGTAAATAATGAACACCGATGCAATGAACTTCCCAGTAAATGTCTCCTGATGGATCTCACACAGGTCGTCCAAAAGCAAATTTAATGATTACATGCTGGCCGCAGCCACCTCGGGTTTTTTTGTTCCTGGCTCGGTGGTTAGATCCAATCAGCAAAGGAAGGAATGGAAAATAAAGTGAAATGCCTCATTTCTGAGCACGCTCCCTGTTCAGTGCGAAAGCTGAAACCTGAACTGCAGGGCACGGGCAGCTCCAGCTCGGCTTGGGATGGGATCGTGGAAGGCCCTGGAATGAAAGGAATGCAAGAACAGGGCCAGTCCACCAGGGACCGCGGCCTGGAGAGCCACGTTCGGCTTCCCTGGATCTCGGCTTCCTTTGGAGTTTATCGTGTCTGGAGCACGGAGTCCTCAGGGCACAGCATCCCCCGCTTGGCACTCACAGCCTTGCCCCAGGCTCGGGATGCTCCTGGGATATCACTGATGGGGGCCACTGGGTGGGATGAATCCTTGGGTAATAAACTCCCGAAATTAGAGCTCAGGCCACTTTGTGGCCAAGGTCTGCGCTGGTGAGCGGCACTTTTGTGTATCCCGGGATGTCCCACTGTGGGAATGAATCCCGAAGCCTCAGGATCAGTGCTCAAGTGGCCGTTTGTGTGATTTTCCGTGCCTCAGCCCCCTAAAATGACTCCTTTCCACTTCAAACAGAGCTCCCCGCTCGTCTGTGAGCAATAGCACCGATGTTGCTGCAGTGCTGATTTCCTCCTGGCACCTCTTCCCCGCTCCCTGTCTGAGTGCCCTCCCCTGCGCTGCCATCACCGCAGCCAGAACGAGATTTGCAATTGTGATTCATGCTAATAAAATAAAACTGCTGCAATGAAAGACAAAGGGAGAGCCTCAGCGGAGAGGCTCCTCAGCAAACCTCTCCAGCCAGAGCTGTCTGGGAACGGCAGGTGATGAGTTCGGCGGGGAGCCACACCTTGATATCCCTGGGGGTTCATCCATCCATCCATCCATCCATCCATCCGTCCATCCATCCGTCCATCCATCCATCTGCCCATGCATGCATGCATCCATCCATCCATCCATCCATCCGTCCATGCATCCATCCATCCACCCATCTGTGCATCCATCCGTCCATGCATCCATGCATCCATGCATCCATCCATCCATCCATCCATCCATCCATCCATCCATCCCTATCCTATCTATGCGCATCCAATATATGAATTTATATCTGCCAGGCAGCTTTGTATCATCCTTCATCAAGAGGATAAAAAGAGGGAGGGAGCCCTCAGGAGAGGACGTGTTGGAGGCTGACACTCGAACTATGAAAGGAACCAGAGCAATTTGCTTTTCCTTCCACCTTTCCTATTGTGTCTGGCGCAGGCTTCAAAATCGTGGGATAATTAAAACCTGGTAAAGATTATGAGGCTGTAAAAAGGACATTGTGAAACCCTCGTGAACTTTTATAGCCCCCATGGAAACGTTTTGGGTTTGCGGTCTGGAGAAGTATTTCCTTGTCTGTTTAAGCACCAAAGGAGCACTTCCATGGAATGATTCCTGGCACAGCTGCCAGCATTTCATGGGGCTTTACAGAACAGAATCTCCAGGCTTTGTCTGTGAACTCCTGTGTCCTGCAGGGTCACGTCAGGACAGCAAAACCATTTGTGGGGAAGGACTGGTGCAGGCAACAGAATCCCAGAGTGGTTTGGGTTGGGAGGGACCTTAAAGCCCATCCAATCCCACCCCTGCCATGGGCAGGGACACCTCCCACTGTCCCAGGGTGCTCCAAGCCCCGTCCAGCCTGGCCTTGGACACTCCCAGCGACCCGGGACAGCCATGGCTTCTCTGGGAATTCCAGCCCAGCCCCTCCCCACCCTCCCAGCCAGGAATTCCTTCCCAAGATCCCATCCATCCCTGCCCTCTGGCAGTGGGAAGCCATTCCCTGGGTCCTGTCCCTCCAGGCCTTGTCCCCAGTCCCTCTGCAGCTCTCCTGGAGCCCCTTTAGGCCCTGGCAGGGGCTCTGAGCTCTCCCTGGAGCCTTCTCCTCTCCAGGTGAGCACCCCCAGCTCTCCCAGCCTGGCTCCAGAGCCCTGGGGCCTCCTCTGGACTCTCTCCAGCAGCTCCAGGTCCTGCTGATGTTGGGCCCCAGCACCCGATGCAGAACTGGAGATGTTCCCTTTGTTCTTGTCCCAGAGTGAGGACTGGGTCCCTCCTGCAGGGCGGAATTGGGGTAGGTTGTGCTCTGCACAGCTCAGGTCAAAGATAAAGGAGGTTCCTGGGATTTTCACACAATTTCCAACACCTTCCTGTGGTTTTTTCCTTTTGGGAAACCATCTCCCCCTGCAAATGAGTTATAAATGCACCGTGGGGCTGAGTTCCATGGGCTGGGATGGAGAAAGAGGAACCAGACAAGAAGAAAGGAAATGTCAGTGCTGGGAAGGCAGAAAAGTTCCCCAAGGGCTGGTGCTCTCAGGAGCCTTGAGCTTCTGTTCCATCCCTGAGAAATGATAAATCCAGGACAGCCAGAGCCTGATAAATCTGGACAGGATCATGAGGACACCTGAGCACCAACGAGGGGCTGTGGGACTCGGCCCAAACCCAAAAAGGCGGTGGCTCCTCTGTGGAGAGCGCAGGACTTCAGACACCTGGTGACCAAATGTGCCCTCAGGGGACTTGGAGACACCTCAGGAGCCTCTGGTGTGTCAGAGCCACCTTCTTCTTCAACCCCCTTGGGGCTGGGCCCCCCAAGTGTGGCTCCAGATGGATCCTCCTCCAGAGGAGGGTGTGTGGACACGGAGAGGGGATTGTCTGAGGAGTTATTTACTCCCAACCACAACAGCTTGTCTCTGCCCACAGCCCAGCTCAGTAAACAAAAAATGTTCCCAAAATCCCTCCCCCACACCCAACTCCATCTCCTGTCAGTGAGGGGGGGATTTGAAACAAACACCAACACTCAGGCCAGAGCCTTTGCAAGGGGATTTTTCCCTCATATCCAACCTAAACCTTTCCTGGTGCACCTTGAGGCCGTTTCCTGTTGCTCAGGGGAGAAGAAACCAAATCCCACCTGGCTACAACCTCTCGTAAGGGAGTTGTAGAGAGTGAGAAGGTCCCCCCTGAGCCTCCTTTTCTCCAGGCTGAACAACTCCCCGTGATAAACAACCCGACTTCTGTGCTTCAAAAATCACAACATCCGTGGTGTGCTACACTCCTGGTGGGAGGAAAGCACGGTTCATTCCAAAACCTCCTTCCCAGGGAAAAAATACTCAGTGAGGACTCTTTGATGAGGATTCTTTCTTGCAGCATCTTCTTGGAATCCTGGAATTAAGGTCGGAAAAGACCTCCAAGATCATCAAGTCCAACCATTCTTGTGACGTGGAGAGGAAGCTGGAGCAGGGAATGTCAGTGGGGGGGCTGGAATGAGGTGCTCGGGGCCTGGATTCCCACATTCCACACGCTGCTCCTGCCTTTCTCCACGGTGTGATCCCTGGAATACCCACGGAATATTTACTTCCCTCGTGAAGGTTTGGAGAAGACCGGGAGTCTGAGCGCTTGAGGAGAGACACCAGTTAATTATAAGCTCTAATTACCTTAATTGCCAAAGCCTCTCTTTCCTCTCCACCCTGCTGCAGGTGAGTCCCTGAGTGTCACCGCTGCTCTGTTCACACCTCGTGGGGCTGTGATGGACAACGCGAGGGGCAGCTCGAGGAAAAATACTTCAAATAGTTTGTTTTAGAAGCAAAAACACTCCCGAAGATGGGACTGTCCTGATTTCACCCAATCTGTCCTGGCCGCCACCAGCACGGCTGCTGGGCGGGTGGGAAATGTGGGCTGCAAAGCTCCAGAGCCTCAGATTAGTAAGAAATTAATAATTAACCAGTTTCACGCTAGGCCACAGCAGCCCAGTCGGAATTCAGAGCTCCTCACACATCCCTCCGGCATCTCAAAGGGTCTGAAATGGGGTTTCCAGGTACCAAGCAGCTCCTTTTCCCTTTTCCAAAGTCTGGGTGGGGAATATCCAGCATTCCAGGAGCCGCA
The DNA here is from genome assembly GCA_013399875.1 of Gymnorhina tibicen. Taxonomy (NCBI): domain Eukaryota; kingdom Metazoa; phylum Chordata; class Aves; order Passeriformes; family Artamidae; genus Gymnorhina; species Gymnorhina tibicen. The sequence goes on from VXAZ01006216.1 coordinate 68,200, forward strand.
GTGCAGCACATCCCAGTGTCTGAGCAGGCGAACACAGCTCTGTGATCCCAGAAACATCCCATCACCATCCCTCATGGAATTCTCCACCCTCCCACAAACCCACCAAGGAAAGGGAGGAACTCCTGCAGTTAATGGCCAGTACTGACATGAGAAAAATCAGGATTATGAATAAAATGAGGGGAAAAAAAACAGAAAAAGGTTCCTAACAACAACAACTGATGGGTTCTGCTTTTTACAGCGATGTTGAGAAGCCTCTTGAGTTGGTCCGTGGTAGCTGAGGGTTGGACTGAATGACTCAGAAAATCTTTGCCACACTGGTGGAGCCTTGGAGGACACTGAATTTGGGCCTGGAAAGGGATCTTTTAAACGCCTCAGGAATGACACTTCTTAAAAACAGCCAGACAAACCACCAGAGCCTTCAAACATCCTTTAATTCTGCAATCTCAGGGTTGGCACACGCAGCACCTACAGCTCAGCGAGAACCTTTCTCAGCACAGGAAACCCAGCTGGGTCCCCAGTTCTCTTGGCAAACACAAGTGCAGCGTACTCTGATTTTGGAGGAATGAGGAACCTTGTGCCAGGTGGATTTAGAGGGTCAAGGCAGGGCAGAAATGGTGCCCTGGGTTTGGGATCTGCCCTCCTGCCCTTGCTGATCATTGGTGAGCTGAGCTACACAACCCTGCCCGTCCTTCCAGCGCATCAAGTGACAGCCACAAAATCTCTTTGGAGCTGAGAAGGCTCAAAGATAATATTCAGAACGAGAGAGTGAAGGTTTTTGGTTGTTTTATATTGGCAATTTTCTCCTGCATCCACCCGGTGCCGCAGGAGCCGGCGCCAGATGGCTCCGGGATAATGAGAGAGGAGAGGTGGAAACAAATGGTCCCGTGCTACCTCCCACGTGGAGAAGGGGCTGATCACCACCTGAAGGAACAAACAACTCCGTCCTCTAGCAGTGGGAACAGCAGAAAACTTCACGTGGGTACAGCTTGGGAGAGAGCTCTCCCAAAAACCATCTCAAAACCATCGGGATGCCCCGCGTGACCAGCAGGTCTGGGATTGACTGGCAGGGTGGTGATCATTTAGTGTGGTCTGAACTTCCAAGACCCAACTTTCCCTTTTCCCACCCCATGGCTCCCTTTACGTCTCGAGGCGAAGCAGCAGCAACAGAGCAAAGATGAATATCCCACCCCAAACCCCACCGGTTCCTGCTGCGGAATCCCTTTGGGGAGAGCATGAAAGAAGCATTACGTGGATACCCATCAAAACCACCCCAACCCCAAATCTCGGATGGCGTTTCCCTCCTCACCACAATGCCCAGAAGATTTGCACTTTTGCCTTTGATGAAAACAAACAAAAACCAAAAAAAAAAACCCCCCAAGCAAACAAAAAAAAAACAAACAAAAAACCAAAAATCAAAACAAAAAAAAAACCTCCAAACCAAACAAAAAAAAAACCAAAAATCAAAACAAAAAAAAAACCCCCAAACCAAAAAAAAAAAAAACCCAACAAAAAAACCGAAAAAACCCCAAACAAACAAAGAAATCCCCCCATTAAACCAAAAAAAACCCCAAACAAACAAAGAAAGCCCCCCCAAAACTGCCCAAAAAACCGAACAAAAAAACCCAAAAAAAAAAAAACCTCAAACAAACAAAAAAATCCCCCCCAAAACTGCCCAAAAAACCGAACAAAAGAACCCAAAAAACGTGGAGGTGCCAGCCGCCGGTGACGAGGGTGGCAGCGGGGGTCACACCGTGGTGATTTTCTTGTCCTTGGTGGCCTGTTTGATGGCAGCCTGCTCGCAGATGATCTCCTTGAGCCGCTGCAGCCTCATGTTCTGCGTGGTCTGGTCCCCCACGCCCGTCTGGCTGCGGTGCAGCAGGTTCAGGGCGTAGATGTATTCCAGCTCCGTGTACTTCACGCCCTGGTCCACCACCAGGTTCAGCAGCTCGTCCGCTGTGTTGTAGAGCATCTCGTAATACTGCCTGGGGAGAGAAAAAAAATCCTGGTGAATTGTGGTGCTGGATGGTCCAGACCTTCATTTTTGCAGAATTCCATGAGCTGTTGCTTTTGCTCAGCAGTGCCACGAGCAGAGAAAGCTGAACAAAGCCCGGACATCTTCCTGCTGAACATCATCCTAAAATCCCACAATGGTTTGGGCTGGAAGGGACCTGAAAGCCCATCCAGTTCCACGGGCAGGGACACCTTCCCCCACCCCAGCGTGCTCCAAGCCCCAGTGTCCAGCCTGGCCTTGGACACTGCCAGGGATCCAGGGGCAGCCACAGCTTCTCTGGGAATTCTATTCCAGCCCCTCCCCACCCTCCCAGCCAGGAATTCCTTCCCAAGATCCCATCCATCCCTGCCCTCTGGCAGTGGGAAGCCATTCCCTGGGTCCTGTCCCTCCATCCCCTGTCCCCAGTCCCTCTGCAGCTCTCCTGGAGCCCCTTGAGGCCCTGCAAGGGGCTCTGAGGTGTCCCTGGATCCTTCTCTTCTCCAGGGGAACGATACCAAATCTCCCAACCTTCAGGGGACTCAGGGAAGGAGAAGTGGAAAGATCCCAGGGCACAAGGATTTGTTTCAGCCAAATATTCAGCATTTTTTTGGCTGAGGAGCAAAGCGAGGCAGAGGGGGGCTGGAGCAGCTGAGGATGAGATCCCTGCACGACTCCTCCAGGCTTCTGCAGGACACCAAGGGCAGGTGGAATAAACGATTTCAAACCCAGGAGCAGGAGCTCCAGGGAAAGTTCTCACCTCCCTCCCTTCCTCCCCTCCTTGAACGCACTAAAACAGCCACCAGGGCAAACACGGCAAAGCTGAACACTGAATTCCTCTCGTGGTTGCCTTTGAGGCTCTCGGGGGTGGCTGGGCCTTTGCAGAGAGCACCCAACGCTGCCAGACTGCAAATCCCAGCAGCAGCTGCGGCTCTGGAGGGTCTCCGACCTCACCTGCCGGGCTCTGGGGCTCCAGAGCTCTGCATTTTCATCTCCTGTGTCACCTTCAAGGCATCGCCTCCCGCTGGGACCTGAGAATCTGCTCCTGTGCCTCAAAGGCTGGGCCCAAACAGCTGCTGCTGGAGCCAGGGGAGATGAGGTGGAGGAAAGGCTGCCGGATGGAGAATGAGGGCTCCAAAATCAGGGATTTTTGGAAAGGAGAGGGCAGCCAGGTGGGCGTCGGGCTCTGCTCCCAGCAAGGGACAGGACAGGGGGAAACAGCCTCAAGCTGTGCCAGGGGAGGTTTTGGTTGGATATTAAAGGGAATTTCTTCTCCAAAGGGTTGTCCAGCCCTGGTACAGCTGCCCAGGGTGGTGCTGGAGTCCCCACCCCTGGAAGTGGTCCAAAGGCATTGGAAGTGGCACTGGGATGAGGTGTGGTGGTGACCATGGTGGTTTGGGTTGGGAGGGACCTTAAAGCCCATCCAGTGCCACCCCTGCCATGGGCAGGGACACCTCCCACTGTCCCAGGCTGCTCCAACCTGGCCTTGGACACTTGCAGGGATCCAGGGGCAGCCACAGCTTCTCTGGGCACCCTGTGCCCAACCTGGGCAGGTCCTAAAGTCAAAGTGACAGAAATCCCCTTTATTGGGAATCCCAGAACGGTTTGGGTTGAAAGAGACCTTAAAGCCCATCCAGATCCTGCTTTGATCCCTTCTCTTCTCCCCCCAGGTATCCCTTGCTGAGCCCTGGAAGCTCTTCCTGCCCAGGCTGATGATCTGGGAAGGGTAAATCAGCTTCCCCGTGCTCGGCTGTGCTCACATTAAAGCCAAAAGGAAGCTTGGGGGGCTAAACTTCCTCTTTGCTTGGGTTTTCCAATCCCATACAATTATTTATTAACCTGTTTGTCAGGTGATAGAACGAGCTGTCGATAATTATTCATTCTTTTCCTTGGTTTTAAACCTCAACTTTACAAACACAAAGCAGTTTCCTGGCATTCCATGGAGCAGATTCCCCTCACCTGTCCCCTGTTTATTTATTCCCTCCATCCTTTACACCTCGCCCTCCTCAGCCTCCTCTTGGTAATCAGAAGAGGGTTTATAATGGCAGGGACAAACACGCTCGTGAAAGGAAAATGAAGAGCCTGAATAAAAAATCACAGAACAAGAGGCTCATCCCACTCCCTCGTTCATATTTCATTATTTGATAACATCAGAGGCTGAGCCCATCAGAGCTGCTTGGGCGAAGGCAAACAGGAGAGTGTCTGATCAATATTTATTAATACTTTCAAAGACAAGGAAGGCAAAGTTGAGCAGACTCTGGGATGCAGTGAATAATTACTCATGCAAATCGGGCTTGGCCGCGGGCGCTGCCACGCCGGAGCGGCAGGTTTTTAATTGCACCCAATTAAAAATGCACACCTTGTGCTCCTTCCCTGCTGCCTCGCTTGCTCCCCTTTTATTTTAGAGGAAATTTTTAATTAAAAAATAATCTGATCCTGAAAAGAGCGACAGATGAATCCCGGGTTTGTGAGGTGCGGGATTCAGTCAGCCCAGATTTAGGACAGGTGAGGAAGGAGCTGTGAGGAAAAGCTGGGGCTGTGCTGCTGAGCTTGTCCAGGGAGCCGTTTGTGCAGCTTTAGGCCTCGTTCCTTACTTTAAGGAGCTCTGGCACCTTGGGAAGGCTGTGGATCCTGGGCTTTGGAGCAAAACTTCCCCGCCCCTGGATCCTCGGAAGTGTCCAAGGCCAGGCTGGACGGGGCTTGGAGCACCCTGGGAGAGTGGAAGGTGTCCCTGGCCATGACCACTGGGTGATTTTGGAGGTCCCTTCCAACCCAACCCCTTCCAGGACTGTGGGAATGCAGCTGATGGGAGCAAAGTGTCCCAGGGGCTCATCCCAACAGGGAAATCTTTTTTCTTTCCACGTTGACCCACGCAGTCATCGCTCCTTTGTGTGCTGCTGAAAACACCCACGGGGTTTGCTGGGCTGCTCTGACAGGAGAGGTTTTATACACAAAACCAGGGAACGGGTTCTTAGGGAGCACCTCTCCCGAGTTCCTGTGGAACAGCAGCTGCTCTTTACGGGGGGAGGAAGCATCACTCGGTTCCACAACTCGGCTCCAAGCCTTCAGCTCTTCAGGACGGTAAAAAAAAATCTCCACTGGCCTCCAGCTCCGGTGTTGATGGCCGTATTTTGGGGAATGAGGAGTGAAGGGCTGCCTGAGGTATCCCAAATCATTAACATCCCCCTCATACAGGATAATTAACTAATTTTGATGGTTTGGATGACAAGGATTTGTTCATTTTTTAAAAAACAAAATCCACTTTTCGTATGATGAACTCACATCCCAACCAAGACACCCATGGCCCGTTCCGCTGACCACTGGCAGTGGGATTGGGTCCAAAGTTGCCTTGAATTTTTTTGGGGGGCGTTTTTTAGGACAAACCTAAGAACAAATAATGCAAAACTGAACTCTCCCTGCTCCCTTTATCCATCTGGAATCGCCCCTGGAAGATCCACCGCGACACGAAGAACAGCTCTGTGCTAAGAGCAGACAGGGAGGGTTAAATATCCCTTTAACGGGATGGAAATGGTTCCCAGCTGCAGGGAAAAACATCCCATGGGCAAACCAAAGGTGCAGAAGCCGCCTGGCCCCCAAACCAGTTTGGTTTGCTGGGTTTTAAGCAGCACTTTTAGAAGAAAACAGCAAATTGCCAACAATGAACCCCTTTTGCAAGGAGGCATTTTGAGCTTATATGTAGAGAGAGATCCATATTAAAAAATGGTCTCTTGAACTCGGTTCTTGGAGAAAGAGAATAAAAATTAAGAAGCTTTCTCATTTAGGGGAAAAAAAATCTTGGGAAAGGCAATCAGGATGAGCCCAGCTCCTCTGAGGGCTATTAATACCATTCTCCATTTAAATGCTAATGTTCACCTCTAACCCCAAAAAAAGAAGTTTTCAAAAGGTGGCCAGGTGAATTCCAAATGAAATTCTGATTTCCCCGAGAATGACTTGATCTCGTCTTCAGAGGAGGACGCTGGGTGTGATGTTTCGGAATACAGGCTCCCACTTTAATTATCCCTCCCCGATGGAGCTGGGGGCCTGCTCTGCCTCAGTGCAGGCAGGAACGGATTCGCCGGGCAGGAATTCCAGTCTGGGCGCTGAATGAGCCAAAGGGAAGGGAAAAAAAACCCAGAGAGATCTAAATCCTGTCCCTTATCTCCCTCTCTTCTGGGGGATTTGGGAGGCGCTTGGGCAGCACCCGGAATCGCTGCTCTAATGGGAAAGTCACAAAGGTTAAGTAGGAAGCACTTACAGGAAATCGGGATAAAAACTAAATGAGGGGAGAGGGAGACGGGATGGAAGGAAGATTTATGATGAGGGTGGGGAGGCCCTGGAATAGAATTCCCAGAGAAGCTGTGGCTGCCCCTGGATCCCTGGAAGTGTCCAAGGCCAGGCTGGAGCAACCTGGGATAGTGGAAGGTGTCCCTGCCCATGGATGGAGGTGGAATTCCATGATCTTTAAGGACCCTTCCAACCCAAATCCTGTGATTTTATGGAAAACCACCAGACAGGACAAGCAAGAAACTGAAGATGATAAAAAAGACCAAAGCTGTGGATATAAAATCACTCAATTTTGATGTTTGCAGGTCATGGTGGAACCATGACATTTAAACAGAGGGGGGACATGAGTGAGTGCAAAAAAAAAAAGGAAAACCCAGCAAGAAATGAGATCACTTCAATCAGGTAATGCAGAATAAATGGATTTTCAGGCCTGGCCTGACCAAGAAGAAAATCCCATGGGGCATTTTTCCCTTTGGAGTCGTTAGAGGCGGGAATGGGGAAGAGCTGAGAATGGTTACAGGGCCCTGGAGCTGGGGCAGGAGAGCCGAGCTCTGGCCAGGAGTTTGCGAAACCAAAAGTGCTGGAAACTCGGGATGCCAAAGGAAAATCCAGGTAAAGCAGCAATTCCTGTAATTTCTGCACCTCGTGAGGACTGTGGGGATGTTTGCACACGCGCGTCGGTGAGCGGCATTTTAACTCCAACATCTGCAAATGTGGGAGCTGCTCGTTCCATCTCCAGAGCTTCTGAGGACAAGATGGAAAACAGGGATGGGACAGCTGCACCTCAGCTTTTCATGGAACCACGGATGGGCTGGGTTGGAAGGGACCTTGAAGATCATCGAATTCCAACCCCCAACCTCCCCCTGCCCCAGGCTGCTCCAAGCCCCGTCCAGCCTGGCCTGGGACACTACCAGGGATGGATCCAGTTCCACTCTCCAACCACTGCTCATCCTACACTGCAGCTACAACCCTAAAATAAGGGAATCCCGTCACCCTCAGGACACCATTCCATGGGGGAATGTAAATCCTGATTGACACTTCTTCGGATTTCTTCCTTGATTTTCAGTTAACCTGGAGCAGTTCTGGGGAGAGCTCCAGGAATGCTCCTTCTGTGCCTCCAGAAGAGCCCAAAGTGCTTTAGGGGAGTTCACATCAGAGATGGTTCTGCTGTTCTGGTCAACCTCAGCTCCTCTCAGACCCCACACCAAGACCTGGACGCTTCCCATGTGTGCCTGGAGCGAGGAAGAAGCCCCTACATGATTCCATGGACTGAAAAAAACCCAAAATGAGGCCAAAAATGTTCCTATCACTGTGATCTCCATCTTCTCTGTGCTCACCTCATCCACAGCCCCTTGGAAGCAGCTGCCCCATCACCACACAGGGCACAATTTGGGGCAGGAGGCACAGGTGGCTCTGGGGCTGTGCTACCACCAGAACATTAAAAAAAAACCCACTTAAAAACCTGAAACGTGCAAACTTCCAAGGTGGGAAATGGTTTGGGTAAGAAAAAGTGAATTTGGAGTACAGCGGTGCTTCACACCCCTGCAAATCACAGCCCTTAATAAATAATCAAGGGATGGAAGGATAATATTGGTTTTTTTTTTTAAAAGCTGAGAGAATAATTAAAATTAAGTCATTTACCCAAGGCAGGAAAAAGTATCAGAGATGGGAAGCCCTCACCCCTTGCTCAGTACCCACACAGGGCTCTGATCAGGTACAGAGCCAGGCAAGAAAAACAACTGTATTTATTCAAAAGGGCACAAGTGCAGCCTTCTAATTAGAGACAGCCTCGTTAGAGAGTCCAATTATTTTCCCTTCTAGAGTTTAAACCACAGAGACAGCGCATGAAGCCCTACATACAAATCAGCTCACCTGGAGGTTGCTTTTCACACAGATGAAGCCATTTTGGATAAAACACCCCCAGCCAGCACCTTTGGGTGCCACGTGCAGCTCTGCCGCTGGGTCTGTCCAGCACGGATGAGAGATCGCCTCCGAAACGCAGAGCTCATTAGCAGAGGGAAGGTAAGGGACGTGCAGAACACCACCACCCTCCCCAAAGCTCTCTCCTGGTCTCCCCCCTCCTTTTTATCCTGATATTTATCTGCATGATCTGTTATTTAGTTATTAATATTTCCTTCTTATCTCCCTTTCCCTTCCTCCTGGGGTTCAGCACTTGGACAACGCTGCCCTGCTGGGAGCACGAGCTCCAGCTGTGCCGGGGGAGGCTTGGGTGGGACATCAGCAGGAATTCCCTCATGGAAAGGGTTGGAAAACATTGGAATGGGCTGCCCAGGGAGCTTTGGAGTCCCCACCCCGGAGGTGTCCAAGGATGTGGCACTCAGGGCTCCGGGGCTGGGGACAAGTTGGGGATTGGGCACAGCTTGGATTCCATGACCTTGGAGGGCTTCTCCAACCTCAACAATCCCGGGATTCTGGGAATGGGGATCTCTGAGCATCACCACGTGCACGGAGCACTTAAAACCCATCCCTGAACACCTCCAAGCCTCCCAGCGTGCAGGGAGACACAGTAATTATGCAGCTTTACAAAGGAAGGATAAATCCATTAAACCCCATTAAATAATTCTTCAAAAAACAATGTCTGAGCCACTCCTTGTAGCTCCAAACTGGCTGATCCTGATGAAAGATGGAAATTCTCGCTCTCCAAATGGAACTTTATAGGGTATTAAACAAGCACCCTCAGCACTTATCTAAATCTTTAATTAGTTCTATAATATACTGATGATATCAAGGCTAATTAAATTTATACAGATAAAGAGCAATGAAATTCTAGCCAAGTGAGCTGGAAAGTACATATTAAATAGTAAATTTAATGGCTCAGGAAGATAAATGCAATTTTATATAAAAAAAATTAAATTCAATTTACATGTTGTATTAAAATTGATTTTGAGTGTGCAAATGATTGGAAGAAAATCTTTTTAATAGATCAGTAAAAGTGTTAATCTGACCTGTTTAAATATCAGTTATTAATGCCAGCATTTGCAAATAAGCCACACACATTTGCATTTTACTGCATATAGTAAAAAAAAAAAAAAAAATTATCTATACCATCTGCCAGTTTATAAGGAATATTAAGGGATTTTTCCCCTTGCCTCATGCATAAATGAGAGGGAACGTGGAAATGAATGTAGCCTGAAAGAAGAGGGAGTCAGCACTTCCACGGAAAGTGCTGCAGAGATTGCTCCAGTCAGCAAAAAATCCCACAGTTTTCACTCCCGTTTGGGTACAATAATTACTGTGGCAACCCCCCAGCTTTATTTAGGATCAAGCGATGTGGAACTGGATGCGATCGGGGAGGTGCTCAGCGGTGCCAGCTGAGCTCTGATAAACCAGGAGTGGTTGGGAGCTGCCGATGGGTGAAGGACACGATGGGATCTGCCTGATGGGGACAGAACAGTGAACTGGGGCAGAAGCTCAAGTAGGGCCCTCAAGTCGGTGTCTGCCTGTAGTAGGTCATGGTTGGGTCCAACAAGTCAATGTCTGCCTGTGGTAAGTTGTGTTTGGGTTCATAAATCAGTGTGTGCCTGTGGTAAGTATGGTTGGGTTCCACAAATAAACATCTTCTTGTAGTAGGTTGTGGTCAGGTTCATCAAGTCAGTATTTGCCTGTAGTAGGTCAAGGTCGGGTCCAAAAAGTCAGTGTCTGCCTGTAGTAGTTGTGGTCGGGTCCAATAAGTCAATGTCTGCCTGTAGTAGGTCATGGTTGGGTCCAACAAGTCAATGTCTGCCTGTGGTAAGTTGTGTTTGGGTTCATAAATCAGTGTGTGCCTGTGGTGAGTATGGTTGGGTTCCACAAGTCAATGTCTGCTTGTAGTAGGCTCTGGTTGGGTCAGGTCTGCCTGTAGTAGTTGTGGTCAGGTCCATTAAGTCTGTAGTAGTTGTGGTTGGGTCCANAGTCTGCCTGTAGTAAGTATAGTTGATTCCAACAAGTCAGTTTCTGTCTGTAGGAGGCTGTAGTTTGGTTCCAAAAGTCAGTGTCTGCCTGTAGTAGTTGTGGTCGGGTCCAATAAGTCAATGTCTGCCTGTAGTAGGTCATGGTCAGGTTCAACAAATCAGTGTCAGCCTGCAGTAGGTTGTGGTTGGGTTCCACAAGTCAGCGTCTGCCTGTAGTAGGTTGTGGTCCAAGAAGTCAATGTCTGTCTGTGGTGGGTTGTGGTTGAGTCCACCAAGTCAGCGTCTGCCTGTAGTAGTTGTGGTTGGGTCCAGTAGTAGGCTGTGGTCAGGTCCATCAAGCCAGTGTCTGCGTGTAGTAAATACAGTGGAGTTCAACAAGTCAATGTGTGCCTGTAGTAGGTTGTGTTGAGTCCATCAAGTCAGTGTCTGCCTGTAGTAGTTGTGGTCAGGTCCATTAAGTCTGTAGTAGTTGTGGTTGGGTCCATCAGGTCAATGTCTGCCTGTAGTAGCTGTGGTCAAATCCAGTAGTAGGCTGTGGTCGGGTCCATCAACCCAGTGTTTTCCTCTAGTAAATATGGTGGACTTCAACAAGCCAGTGTCTGCCTGTAGTAGTTGTGGTTGGGTCCAGTAGTAGGCTGTGGTCAGCTCTATCAAGCCAGTGTCTGCCTGTAGTAATTATGGTTGAGTCCACCAAGGCAATGTCTGCCTGTAGTAGGCTGTGTTTGGGTTCCACAACTCGGTGTTCCCCTGTAGTAAGTCGTGGTCAGGCCCTGGTGCTTCCCGGGAGCCTTGAGCCCCTGGCTGGGGTCGGACAAACAGCCCCAAATCGTTGGAAACTCCACCTTTTTTTCTTGTCACCTTTGTTCATTTGCTTTGAATGCTGTGGGGGCTTCAAGAATTCGGGAATGGAGGTTTTTTTTGTGGACAAGCTGACCCCAAATCAAATTTGTCACAATTTTTTCTTGATCACATTGATGTTTTTCATGGAAGAGTTTATTTTTTTGGATTCTCTTGCCTCATGGCCCTTTCTTTTCTCTCCTGGTGCCTCGACCCAGCCTAGAAACTGCTGAGATTGGGAAGGGACCTGCTGGGCACGGAGTTACCCACACCAGGAGGAAACAAAACCCTGCAGCACCTCCAACCCGACCCAGTGACCCACCACGTCAGTGCCACCACCACCACCAAGACCTCAAGGACATCGACAGCCACCACCCGAGGAGAAGAAATGGGGCAAAAAGAAACCAGGATGAAGTAGGGGACATCAGCACGGAACTGTGGATCCCCTGGATGAGGGATTAAGAGCTTCAACCCTCTCCTCCTTGCTTTCTGTGCTGGCCGCTGGCCTGAGGAACACTTCATCCCAACTCTGCCAGTTCTCAACTCCTCCTGACGTTTGGAAGCCTCCAGGTTTGAGGCCACAGGTTTTTATGGGCAGCTGCTGCTCATTTGCAGCATTTTTGGCTGAAATTGTTCTTTCCTCTCTATCATTCCGAGGGTAAAAATCATATTTAGAGGGATTGAAACCCACCACTCCTAAAAGAGCAGCTCCTACACTGCACAGCTGTGGCCTCTTCTGGCCATTCCTGGTGGGTTTAGCTCCAATTATCCCGACTTTTTCATCCAACAGAGCTTCACTACAATATTTTTCTGCCAGGCAGCACAAATCTGAGCATTTAAAATGAAAATATTATCAAGGCAATGTCAGTGCAGGGTGAGACCCACAGCTGTAGATGTGTTTTTTATCTCCACTCTCCACTGCATGGAAAAAAACCAGGTTTTACTCGTGGAATATCTCGGAGTTGCATCCCTTTGCTCATCACTTTTTATGTGACTCCTTGGAAACAAAACCGGTCCCCACAGAGGGAGAAGAGAATCCCTGCACTGCTTCTGGACTGGTGGAGTAGTTCAGAGCCATCAAAAGCACAGCAATTCTCTGAACTGCTTTTCATCTCCTTCCGGAAACACATCTTCAACCGCACAAAACCTCCAAAGGACTCTGCTGGGAGAGCTGAACCTGGAGTTTTCCGGAGTAATTTATTAATTTATCAGCCTCTCTCAATTCCCATTTGAGAATTTCCCGAGGCGCTTTGGAGACACCACGTCCAGAACTTCTCTGCTCTCTCAAAGGCTGCTTTGAGGGTGAGAAGGATCAGTGGGGACCCCGCCAGGGTTCCCTCCAACCTTATCCACTCTGTGATCACGGGGCCAGAGGGAAGCTCCTCGCGTGTCCAGAGGGATGGATCCGACCCAGCAACAGCCACCCCACAGAACCATGGAATCACTGAGGTTGGAAAAGCCCTTTAAGATCATCCAGTCCAACCATCCCCAGCACTGCCAAGGTCACCGCTGACCATGTCCCCAAGTGCCACATCCACATGGCTTTAAATCTCTCCACGAAAGGGGATTCCAGCCCTGCCCCGGGCAACCCTTCAGCTGAAGAGATTTTTCCTAATACTGATGCTCGCTGAGTAACCTCCCAGATTCCACCCCTGAACCCTCTCCAGGGACTAAAGGCGTATTTTCCTGATGATTCCCAAAATCTGCACAATCTCCATGAAGGAAAACTGAATTTTCCCCAGCACCCCAGTTTTTACAGACGGCGGAAAAATTCACCCATTCCCCGCGTTGGGCTGGGCTTAAGAAAACAACCCGGGATCCGAAGGCACTCAATCCTATTAGAAAAGCCGTATTTTCCATCTTGCTTCTTCCCAATCCAAGCTGCTCCCCACCAAAGCATCGAACTTGCTCTTATTCGCACTTTTTTCCTTCTCCTCTTTGTTTTTCCCCACGTGACAACGTGGAATCCGTGCCTGATCTACGACTTCCGTGTGCACTTGAGAGACCCCTTTGAGCTTCAGGTGTTAATGCGCTTCTGTGACGTGAGGTGGCAGCTGAATTTTAGAGCTTTTCTGTATTATTTGAGCTCCGATCTGGAATACAAATTATAAAACACGAGGGGAGCTTTACAGCCTTCAGGAAAATTCGAGGGAGAGGTGATACACTGCACATAATTTCCTGAATATATCTAAATGTCGACATCATACGTGCGTGTATTCAATGCACTGCTTTGGATGTCATTATTTAAATATCTCCCTAAAAAACAAGAATTGAGGCGTTTGGACTTTACCTGAGCGTGTGGATTTCTCCTGGCTACGAGGCCCAGGTTCGTTACAGCACAGATTTAATTGCTCCGTCACAGTTTGTGTGTTGATATTCGACATCTGACGCGCGAAAGTTCAGGGACGCCAATCAGGCACGGTGCAGATGCCACTCTGCAAAATGTTCTCAGACAGTCTCCATCTGTCAGATATGGTAATCCCTGCTCCCCATCAATAATTCACCTCCTTCACTCCATGTTTCCCGCATTTGAGTCGGAATTTTTAATGTCAGCCTCAGCAGAGGCTCCACCTTGGATAGACGGCGTTGCCTGATCTGCATTCCCCGCTCATTCCTGCCCTGGAGCCTCTCGCCTTTGGCACTTCATGAATCATCTCTCAGTTTGTGTATGTTTTTTTTTTACTGCAAAAATCACAGCTCTCCTTTTGGGCCATCTCTTCTCACTTGAGGGTGGAAGTCAGAGGGTAATTATGGCAATCACACCAAAATCCAACTCAGTTGGATCACGCCTTTCCCGGGAAAGCTCCTGGGGAACACCGCGGGGGTGGCTGAATCCCCCAAATAAGATGTTACTGCACAGCTGAAGAGGGAGGAAAGGGGAGCAGGGGAGGGGAGAAGATGATGTGGAGCTGTTCCTCCATGGGTCAGAAAATGCTCAATGGCATCTTGTCCCCAGCTGACCCCATGGAGCCCATAAAACCTTGGTTACATCCCAAACTCTTCGCAGCCTTAAGTCCTTCAAGAGAATTAATCAAAATTGATGGAAAGCAACTTTTTACACAGGCCACAGATAGTGATAGGACAAAAGGGAAGTTTTAAACTGAAAGAGGTGAGATTTGGATTCGATTTTCGCAGGGGAGGGTTTATTGTGAGAGTGGGGAGGCACTTGGAGCAACCCGGGGTAGGGGAAGGTTTCGCTGCCCAAGGCAGGGGATGGACCTGGATGATCTTTAAGGTCCCTTCCAACCCAAACCATTCCATGATTCCGTGATCCCAGAGCCAGGAGATGGCTGATTGTTGAGAACATTCCCTGGCATGAGGACAATTCCCCCATAATCATCAATCCTTCAGCACCAGTGAGAAAGGAAGGTCCCCGGGTGCCCCCAGCAGCATCAGCTCCAGCTCTCAGCATTTGAAAGGTGGAAAAAACATCTTGGGACTTTTCTTTGGCCAAGGAGAATAAACCCTGAAGATACAAAGTGATAGCTGGGAATTTTACAGATCCCACCACCTGGAATGACCAGCACATCCCCAGGCACGGATCCTCAGCAGAAGGTGAAGGATGAAACTCCTGGTTGCAGAATGAAGCTGGTGGAAATCCTTATCTAGGATTATTTAGGATTATTTAAATTCACCAGCTGAACATGTGGCTTTGCACCAGGACTCAGCACTAGCCCTGAGTTAGCCAAAACCTCCAAACCAGACCAAAAGTCAATGAATTAAAAATCTCGGTGATTGAAGAGTAATTAACTGTAGAGGAAATGGAGGAATGTATCTCAAACTGCCTGAATTCAAGTGTCCAGTGCAACCATTTCACCACCAGGGTCCCCACTAACCCATGTCCCCAGGTGCCACATCCACACGGTTCTGAACTCTTCCAGGGATGGCGACTCCAGCGCTGCCCTGGGCAGCTGTGCCAGTGCTTTATAACCCTTTCTGGGGAAAAAATGTTCCTAAATCCAATCGAAACCTCCCCTGAATGACTGAAAGAGCTGGAACCCTGCTGTTCGTGGGCTACACCTGCTGGCATCCCTGCTCTACCCCAATGCTGTGTCATGGCCTGACCCTGCTGGTCCTCTCACTTCTGCTGTTCCTGTCCTTTCCTCAGTTTCCCTTTTCCCTCCTCTATCCCACCAGGAATTGGCCCTGGGCCATTGCTCCTCCTGCTCCTCTCTGCTCTCACCTCACAATCCCCGCGCCCAGACCTGGCCACGTCCTCACCGTCCCTCTGTGTCCCAACACCGACGTTTTCCTCCCTCCCAGCCATTCCCTGCCTGCTCCCACCCCTTCCAAGGGAAACACTTCTGGCTTCAGGGTGCATCAGCAGGTGGGAAAGCTTCACTCCTGGCTTAATCTAATTAAGAGGGAGAGAGACCGGTGGCAGATTTGACTGCGGAGCCCAGAGAAGTGACCAGCAGTGACTCCAGCACCATCACCCAGCCCTGCTATCAGTTATTCCCGAGCTGATAACGGGGTCTGAGGCACTGCAGGTCCTGATGAGACCTGACTGACAGGGCAAAGCAATCCGCTCCTTCAGGCCTCGCCCGTGCCTCTCTGGCTGTGGGGCTCGTGCTGGGAAGATGCCGCCTCCTGTGAAAAAGGCAGGACATTTTCCTAATTGCTTCCATTTGCAGGTGGGAGCCGGGCAATAGAGATGCATCTCCAGCTGACAATCCAATATCTCCCTTTCCTTCAGCTGCAGACAAATGCCTGGGGATGGCTGCTCGTGGCACACTGATGGTTCTTCCTTTTATTTTTTTGTCATTTCTTTTTATGTGTGTGTGTCACACAAATTCCCTTCTTAAAAATCTGTCCCTTTCCTTTAAGCCATTAGTTGGGAATTTCATTGGAACACGATCCAGCACAGAGCCCACCTTTAAAAAGACCAGTTTCTAACCCAAACAGGAGATCCAAGGTTATGGGAGAGCTCGGACATGGAGTTCACATTCCCACACACTCACAGTGGGATCTGTTCCCATGGGATGGCTCCGGATGTCTGCTCAAGCTCAGTCTGAGGGTTGGGCTCTTCTCCCAAGTAGACAAAACAAGAGGGAACAGCCTCAAGTTGTGCCAGGGGAGGTTTAGGTTGGGTATCAGGGAAAGTTTCTTCCCCAGAAGGGTTGTCCAGCCCCGGTGGAGTCCCCATCCCTGGAGGGATTTAAAGCCGTGTGGAGGTGGCACCTGGGGACACGGGCAGTGGTGGCCTTGGCAGTGACAGGTAAAGGGCTGGACTCGATGCTCTCCGAGGGCTTTTCCAACCCCCAAATGCTTCCGTGATTCCGAATGAGACAATCCAGTGAAGCCCATTCCGTGTGCCGGGAGGTGCCACTCTTTGCTACTCTAAAGCAAAAAAAACCCTTTAATTAAGGAAAACCAACGGAATTCCCTCTTCTTCCTCGCCTGCAGTTCCATTGGATCGCATTTCCATCCCTGCACGCTGCTGCCTCCGTGCCTCCAGCCCAACCCCTCGTGCGATGCTCCATGTGATTTCCAGAGCTGTGCAAGTGCAGGGAATCAGGGGAAGGTCCTTGGATTGGACAGAGAGAAGAGGATTTGCTGGAACGTTCCTATGGAAGTCTCAGAGCAAGCCCACGAACAAAGCAGCTCTCTGTGCACACAAAATCCTGCTGAAGCCGGTGCTGGATCCACCACACGCACACAGGGCCTTACGTGGCCCTAAAAATGAGCTTTCACACTCATCCTCATGCTTCTGTGGGATGAAAATCTGAGGTTTTGGCCTCCTGATCCAGACTTTGTACCTGGTCTAAGACTCTGCAGCCCGAGGGGCCTGAGGGGAAAGCCCTGTGGCCTCTTCCCGGCCAAAACCTCTTCCCAACAAAACATCTTCCACGTTTCCTGTGGAAAATGAAGTGTAGGGAGAAACTCAAGTCCCCTCCAAGGCTGGCGGAACTCCTTGTCCCAGCCCCCCTTGGGCTTCCCAAGGATCCAGACCCCGTTCCCGACCACGGACCGCGTGGGTTTGCTCCGTATTTTTGCTGCCACCACCCACAACCCAAATTCTGTGCAAATAAAGCAAATATTGACGGGTTCCTCGCGATTTCCCAGAGCCACCACGGAGATGACAGCGGCCACCAGGACTGACACCTCCGGGATGTGCTTCCAAACCCCAACGCCCACCTCACGTTCCACAGGCCCGGATAAACAAAACGATCCAATTCCGGCTGGACAAGCAGAGTTTCCTGAACTCAGACCTTCCATTAAAGCAGTTCACAAGTAACCGGCCGGTGGCAACCGCGGCCAAAATCACTAAAGGTGGAAAATAAGGAGAAAAACTTCCAGCGAGAAAAATCCCTTGCCTTTAATTACCATTAGCAATGCAGCATGACAGAGGGAGATAACCACACAGGCACCTACACAAATAAGGGGCTTGGGAACACAAAGTAATTACTTTGATTTTTTTTTCTTTTTTTTTTTCTCCCCCCGCTGACATTCAAAACTTATTAGTCTCCAGAAAGCACATATCAGCAAAAGACTGTCACCTCGGGGATAAATGAGGGATTTGTTTGTAATTCATTTCCAGGAGAATATATCGTGATGGTTTTACGGCGGAGGAGCAACGTGCTCTGGCCAAGCCAGACTTCTTCAAAATGTTTATTCCCATCTTCCCGAGCCGGTTCCCTGGAAATGGGAACGCCAGGTTTCTGCTGGCTGAGAAGTTCAGCCCCATTGATTGTTTCTCTAACACACCACGAACCACGAGCGAGGGAAAGTCAATGAAGCCTCTCCGTTTTGCAGCCCATTTCCAGTTTAGGAAAATTGAATGAATCTCTGTACTCGGAGCAGCTCAGACATCCCTGTCCAGGCAGAGAAAATCATTGCAGAGGCCACGAAAACCTCTCTCCTTAAAGGTTGCAGAGCGAGGATTAAAAGCGCCTCCGGGAAGGGCTGAAATGCCTGATCAAAATAAAACATTGAGTCAACACCGGAAAGGCTGAGCAGGACCGGTGCCTTCCAGAGCCTGCTGATGTTCTCAGATCCTTCCTCTGGCACTTGGAGCGATTCCTGAGGACAGTGGATGCCCCGTGGCTTCCCACATCCAGCGTGGTCAGGGCTGGAGGAACTGCTGTGTTAATTTAGCCCCTACTCCAGTTACTCTGGGGTTACTACAGGGTGTAAAGCCTCAGGGGTTGTCCTGGGGAGGAAGATTTGAGAGCAGCCCTGAGGAGAAGGACTGCACATCCATGGAGAAGAGCAGTCATGTCTTCCAAAATCTCCTCTCCATCCTGTGCTGAGGAGCTGGGAAGCTTCAGCAAAGGACTTGGCCACTCCACAGCTTCCAGGAGCTTGTGAAGGACTGGAAAAGCTGCAAGTCTGGGAAACCTGGAGCAGGCACCCGGCTGAAAAGGCCAAAGGATCTGGGGAAGGGGCTGGAGCCCCAGGAGCGGCTGAGGGAGCTGGGAAAGGGGCTCAGCCTGGAGAAAAGGAGGCTCAGGGGGGCCCTTGTGGCTCTGCACAAGTCCCTGACAGGAGGGGGCAGCCGGGGGGGTCGGGCTCTGCTGGCAGGGAACAGGGACAGGAGGAGAGGGAACGGCCTCAGGCTGGGCCAGGGGAGGCTCAGGGTGGATACTGGGAAAATTCCTGCATGGGAGGGGTTGTCCAGGGTAGTGGGGAGTTCCCATCCCTGGAGGGATTTAAAGCCATGGGGATGTGGCACTTGGGGACGTGGTCAGTGGTGGCCTTGGCAGTGCTGGGGGAACAGCTGGACTCAGTCTTAGAGGGCTTTTCCAACCTAAACAATTCCATGATTCCAGATGTACTGAACGCAGGGAGAGACCCCAGGAAGTGCTCCACGGAATGCTGTGAAGGCACAGACTGGTGCCATCCTAAAACTCCCGGCAGCTGCAGATTGAACTGGGAATTAAATCCCTGGATGGGGGATCTGCTCCAGGCAGTTTTAATGATCCCATAACAGGGCGGCTCTTTGGGATGCAGGGGCAGCACCCGTCTGGGGAAGGGCCATACAGGGACCCTGTGATGCCCTAAATCCCCCTGGGGAAGCAGAAGGAGGAAGGGGAGGAGGAGGGCATCAAGCTGAGGGGTGGTTTTTAATCCTCTGCGATCGGGATTTTTGGTTAATGTGGTGAAACCACTAATTACAGCTAATTAAACCTGCACTGAGATCAAAGCTCGGCAGAAACTACAGGGGGGAGCAAACAAGGCGGAAAAGAAAGGGAAAGAAAATACGGATTTCGTTGTAAGTGAGTCCTTAATTGAAAACTAAAGCAGCTTTGTTAATTAAAAGCTGCAAACCCAAACGAGGACGTGCTCCAGACACGAGTCCAGTCTGTCGTGGAGACAACACAACTTTCCCAACCTGTCAGCAAAGGGAAGCTTTTCTTCCAGAGCCTGTTCTGTCCCTGGATCCCCTGTAGGGAAGGGACTTTCTGGGATCCAGACTGAAGATTTGGGGATTTTTACCTTTCACACAACTCAGGCTCTGAAGTGGGGGGGTTAGAGTGCCCTTTTTACTCAGCTAATGTGGGGTTTCCTCACACTGAATGATCTTAAACACCTCAAATTCAGTCCTGGCTTGAGGGCAGCCCCAAGGAGAACATCTGAGATACTTCCCTCACCCACAGGCGGCACAGGAGCATCCCGGGAGCTCTGCAGAGACACCTGACACTGAACAAAGAGATCAGGATTTGCTGGACCTGATGCTCTCCACACACAAATCAAGCTCAAGGATGGCTCTCAGAGGAAGATTCCCTCCACCAGCTCCATCCTCGGGCAACCTGCGCACAACCACAGCATTTATCAAGAGTAAAACCAGGCAGAGAAATAAGATTTGGCAATGAAAAGTCTTCCTCCAGAGCCCTGGGATGTTTGAATGTTTCCCTTTCCCTCGGCAGCTCCCAGTAGATGGCAGCAGGTCCTTGCTGATTCCTGCTGCCTGGGACAGCCGTGTGCAGCAGGGAACGGCAGAAATCTGGGAATAATCCAACAGAAAACTGCCCTGCCCGGCAGCCAGGGCAGGGAGAGGAGCCCTGAGTGCCGAGGATCCAAACCTGGCACCCCAGCCCTGGGATCCAACCCAGCAGAGTTTGATGGGGGTTTGATGGGTAAAAGCTCAAGCTCCAGCTGCATATGCCATCCTAAACTTTCACAGGATCATGGAATCATGGAATGCTTGGGGTGAGAAGGGATTTTAAGGATCATCCAGTGCCACCCCTGCCGTGGGCAGGGAACCTTCCACTATCCCAGGCTGCTCCAAGCCCTGTCCAGCCTGGCCTTGGAATAAAGATGGGTTTTGAGTAACGCGTGCATTCCCCAGACCCAGTGAGGGGCTGGAGCGTGTCCAGGGAAGAGAATGGAGCTGGGAAGGGTCTGGAGCCCCAGGAGCGGCTGAGGGAGCTGGGAAAGGGGCTCAGCCTGGAGAAAAGGAGGCTCAGGGGGGGCCCTTGTGGCTCTGCACAAGTCCCTGACAGGAGGGGGCAGCCGGGGGGGTCGGGCTCTGCTGGCAGGGAACAGGGACAGGAGGAGAGGGAACGGCCTCAGGCTGGGCCAGGGGAGGCTCAGGGTGGATACTGGGAAAAAATTCTTCCCCAAAAGGGTTGTAAAGCATTGCAAAGGGCTGCCCAGGGAGGTTTGGAGTCCCCATCCCTGGAGGTGTCCAGGGAACTCCTGGATGTGGCACTCAGTGCTCTGGGCTGGGGACAAGGTGGGCATTGGGCACAGCTTGGACTCGCTGGTCTTAGAAATCTTTTCTGACTTCAGTGCTCCTGTGAGTCCATGATTTGGGTTTGTTGATGGCCAAACGAGGAACAAGTGGAGCTCTGATGGCTTCTGCCCACCCTGTTTCCCCGGGATTTCTCCGGAGTGGCCAGGATCCACCGGCAGTGACAACGAGGTGCCACATCTGCTGCAGGGATGTGTCCCAGCCAGTACCCCTGGTGATGTCACAGCCAACACCCCTGGTGATGTCACAGCCAACACCCCTGGTGATGTCTTCTACAGCAGGAAAAGGTTCCTGGTCCCTGCAGGAGGGGTGGCCATGGGAACAACTGGAATGGCAGCACAGGGAAAGCTCCAGCTGACTCCCAGGTGTGGGGACACCTCTGGGCCCCTCTGCTGCCACCACCTAAGGCAGGGAGGACGCCGAGGCCCAGGGACAGTGACAGCCCTGCTCAGAACCCTTCATTTCCGAGGTCAGGGTGACACTTGTTAGAGAAAATGCTCCCATTTCATCCCTGCTCCCTCCGTTCCACCTCAATTTGCCCTCCAGAACACTCAATTTTAACACTTGTGTGACTCAGGAAGCCACTTTTTTCAATGATACGTTATTTAAGGGTGAGTCTGAAGCAGAATCCTCACCCTTAGTGACTACCTCTGATGAAATCTTCATAAAATCCACGAGAATCTCGGGTGGGAATAGAGGGAGAGGAGGGAAGAGGGCACAAGGGAAAAGACCTGAACAGGAATTCGGATTTGAAGCTTTTATCCCTCTCATGCCATAAATATAATTCTGGGTGTGAAACTTTGGGAAATTGGGAGGTATTTGGAAGTCACGCTCAGTCCCAGACTTTACCCGGGGAGAAGATCCTTTTTCCTGAATAAAGGAGTGGAAACCCCAACCACCTCCTGCATTTCTGCTGGCCTAGATACCGAACACACACAGGAGTGAAAAACCTATTAATAATTGCAGGAAATTTAGCAAGTGCTACAAATCCTTTGCGACACCTCAGCAGCCAGGACCAGCCTGTTTCACCCTTTCTCCTGGTGGAAAAAAACTCCTCATGCCACTTAATTTTTTTCCAACGGAAACGTGCTCCCAGCTCTGCTCTGTGCTGCTCTGCTGAGACTTTCCCTGCCTCGAACTGGGAATCTTTGAGCAGAACTCATTTAAAACACGTTTTCCCCTTGCCATGGGACTTTTCCCACAGCAGCAAATGCTGCTGTTGTCACCTGCAGGTCACAGAGCTTTGGAAAAATGGGGTTTAAACAGCAAGAGCCTCGCCAGGACCAACAGGTGTTACCTGGGTTAAGGCTTTGCTGTGAATCCTCCACGTGATTTTGGCCTCAGAGGAGAAAGGGCTTCCCCTTCCAGCTTCTCTGGGTGGGATTTCTGCCTAAAGTCACTGAGCAGAGAAGAAAGGGGATGCCCAGTGCTCTTTGAGGCCCCTAAAAAGCCTTGAAGGCCAGATCAGAAGTGAAAAATAAAAGCAAAATCAAAGCACAACACCCAGGAACATCTTAAAGGACTTTTGGTCCCTTCTCAACTGGTCTGGTGTTTCCTCCAAACTGGAGCACACCTGATTTCAAACAGGTGCACTCTGAGGAAAGGGACCTGTTCCAGAATTCAGATTTAATGTGTGGAGAGCGATGCACCGATTGTTAATTGAGGCTAATTGCTCCTTGAGCCCTCAGCATCAAGGGCACAGAAATATCCAGGCAGGGTTAGGAGTCTCCTGTCCCACTCCTGATCCCCCAATTCCCTGGAGAAGTGAGGCAGGGAGGGAGTTTATCCCAGGAGGTGCAGGGAGAAGGGCGAGTGAGGATTTCTCCCTCAGCTCTGCCGCTGCTCCTGTACATGAGAAAACCACTTTATCTTGAAAAAGGCAAAACTGAGAATTAACCACAGCGCAGAGCATTTACAGATTCCTGCCTGAGCCAAACCACAGAGGTACAAATCACTTTTATCCCACCCTGATGTTGTTTTATGCTTTCTGGAGGGGAACTGTTATGTTTATTTAATGGTTTCAGTAGACCTGGGCACGTGGAGTCCCTGGGGTGACGTGAGGAACTTGCTCAGGTGATTGTGAATTCAGGTGAGCAGGGCAGGGCTTGGATGCACCAGAGCCTTGTTTATATAAAGAGAGTCTGCATAATGAACATTTAAACATTCAGGAGTCGTCTGAAGAACTAAAGAATCAAACAGACTCCTCAGAGCGCGGAATTACGCCCCAAAAGAAAAGAGGGACACGATGCAGTCGTGAAAGCTGCAAAGAAATGTTGCTGAATGGATTTGATGGGAAGAAATCTGCACAAAGCTGCTCTGGGAGGGTGGGGATCAGGCTCTTTCCCCAGGAACAAGGGACAGGACACAAGGAAATGGCCTCAAGTCGTGCCAGAGGAGGTTGAGGTCGGATATTAGAAAAATCTCTTCACCACAGGGTGGTCATTTAAGAAAGGAAAGATTGAATTTGGGAAGTTTATTCCTTGGAGAACTACCAATTGATCTTTCTCCCTCCACCTCCTGCAGGCCCCAGCACTCACAACTTCCTCGTGCCAATGCTGATAGGAAGAAATGAATTCAATAATGATCCCTCCGCAGCTGAGATCCCAAATGAATGAGGACTCAGCCACGCTCCTCCTCATCCACGGGAATCCAAACTTCCCTCCTAATTCAGCCTCAAACAGCAGTGGCCAAACGATGGCACCAAGTTCTCCCAGTGTTTGTGGTGGCTCAGATCCACGTTTCACACAAACCTCTCTCATTTGACCCCATTCCTTCATTTCCACGTTCCAGACCTCTCCTTTGGCTGCTCCTGGGCTCAGCTGTCCCCTCCTGACCCAGATGAGGAGCTCCCTGGTGCCCAAACCACTGCTCAGGGTTTGCCTTCACCCATCTGCTTCTTCCTCAATCCCCCTTGAATGAATAAATCCCAAAACGTTGGAGAGGTTTGCAGGGGTCTGCCACACCCAGTTTTGGGGTTTATTTTGCTGTTACTGCTGTTTCAAGGTAACAGAACTTGAGGGAGATGTCCCTTCAGGCCAACCTGGATCTGGTGACACTGAGCCTTCAACAAACCAAAATATTTCTTACCTGGGAATAAATCCAAGCCCCAGTTTTATCCAGTTTAGGTTCTGCCTCTCTACCTTTGGAAGCTTTTTCTTGCCTGGGTTTTGGTCTTGGAGAAGCCCCAAGGAAGCGCCAAGCGCAGACACTTTGGTGGGACCTCACATCAACCTCAACGGCTCCACATTTGGACTTGATGACCTTGGAGATCTTTCCTAACCTTAATAACCCCCTGATTCTATGATTCCACGTCCCTCTGAATGTTGTTCAACCAAAGGAAAGCAAAAGTTGCCACCACGTGTTGAACTCGACGCTCACCCAGCCACCCGAGGCTTTTGGAAGGAGCCACCTCTGCTCCTGTGGACACCAAAAGAGTGACGAACCCCGAGGTTTCTGCTCACCTGGCGAAGTCCAGGTCGGCCTCGCGGGACATGGTGATGTTGGTCAGGTTCTGCTGCAGGATGAAGATGTTCCTGCACATCTTCTTGATGCCGGACTCGCTGATGCGCTTGAAGTAGTGGGCGCCGTTGATGAGGATGCAGGAGATGAGGTGGCCCAAACCTGCAAGGGGGAAGAGATTTAGTGCCAATAATTTATTGACAAACCCAAAAATGAGCACTGTTACGTGGTGCATGTGGGCTGGATCAAGGGATAACTGGATTTCACCTGGAAACCCTCAGTAATCTTCATGGTGCAGTTTAGGACTTTCCTCCATGTTCCCTTCTTTAATAAAAACACAAAACTGCCCCAAAACTCCCGAGCTGTGTTATCACAACCACTGACTTCTAATCAGGCTTTGCATAATGTCCCTTCCCCTGTCTGGGAAGCAATGGATCACTGCAGCTCCTATAAAACCATGGGATTGTAATCTGTTATCCAGGGTGGTGTTTTCCCTGGTAAATTCTGGCTGCAGGAGCAGGAATGAGCTGCATTTCAATGCACAGCCTCTCTCCGATCAGCCTTGAACAGTTTCTTGTGTCTGAAAGATGTCAGAAGGACACAGCTGGGGGCGAAGGGACACAGCCACCACCCCCAAAATGATGCATCCACTCGTGTCACATTACGAACAGCAAAAACCCAGCCTGATTTACACCGCACAGGTCTGGGCAAGCCCAGAGGCCAATTAAAAGTCTAAATTAAGGATTTAGTTCATCAACAGGCAGCCAGTGTGGGGTATCTGTAAATCCCAGACCTGGGCTTAAGAGTTGCCTGCGATTAACGAGGACCATGAGTATGAATTTAACCTTCAACAGGATGTGAGTGGTCCCTGGTGGCTCTGTGTGGAGTCACCTCCCTCTTCTCCAGCAAACAGGGAACCACAGAATCCCAGGATGGTTTGGGTAGGAAGGGACCTTAAAGCCCATCCAATCCCACCCCTGCCATGGGCAGGGACACCTTCCACCATCCCACGCTGCTCCAAGCCCTGCCCAACCTGGCCTTGGACACTTCCAGGGATCCAGGGGCAGCCACAGCTTCTCTGGGAATTCCAGCCCAGCCCCTCCCCACCCTCCCAGCCAGGAATTCCTTCCCAAGATCCCATCCAGCCCTGCCCTCTGGCAGTGGGAAGCCATTCCCTGGGTCCTGTCCCTCCAGGCCTTGTCCCCAGTCCCTCTGCAGCTCTCCTGGAGCCCCTTTAGGCCCTGGCAGGGGCTCTGAGCTCTCCCTGGAGCCTTCTCTTCTCCAGGTGAGCACCCCAGCTCTCCCAGCCAGTCAAACCCCACGTGGTTCTCACTCATCAACGTTCTGCAGGTGACAGCAGCACCTCAGTCTGCTTTATCCCTGAAAGGAATCCCGTGGAGCTTTGGGATGAGAAGGGAAAACCCTGTATTAAGGAAGGACTGGGAAGTGCCTGACCTTCGAAGATGTACTGGAACTTGTGCTGCTGCAGGCTGGCACTCATGGCCTCCTCGATGGCGCTGATGTCCTTGTTGAGCCGCACCACCAGCGGGTCGTAGTCCATGCTCTCCACGTTGGCCACGATGGCGTAATTCCCTTGTTTGGCCAGAGGGATCAGGTAGTGGAAACAGTGAACCCTGTGGGGCACGAGGGAGAAACTCCAGGATGCAACAACCCCCAATTTGAAGTATTTGTGGGGTGCAAAGCGGCTTTTTCCTTCCTCAAGCTGGCAAAAAAATAACTTTAGGAGATGGGTGGTGATGTCTGTGTTAAAGGCACCCTCCTGCTGGCATTGTCCATCTTCAGAGATGGATCCAGCAGACCCTTGATGGCAGATCTGACCTCCATCATCCTGCTGAATTTTCCCAGGATTCCCCAACTTCCCACAGGATACCAATGCTCCAAAAGGAACTCCTTCCATGAAAACCTCCTAACAGTGACAACTGGCAGAATGAGTGAGCCAGGGGTCATGGAATGACAGTTAAAATTCCAAGATTGTGCCTATTCCCAAGCATTTCACACTATTGCAACTCTCTCCTGTTCACCAACGTGCCCAACCATCATCCCTCCATGGAAGGAGAATTTCCATGCAGTTAAATCCCGATGTGCCCAACCATCATCCCTCCATGGAAGGAGAATTTCCATGCAGTTAAATCCCGATGTGCCCAACCATCATCCCTCCATGGAAGGAGAATTTCCATGCAGTTAAATCCCGATGTGCCCAACCATCATCCCTCCATGGAAGGGGAAATTCCGTGCAGTCAAATTCCCTATTAAGGCTCTGCAAAAAATTGTAATTAAGTCGTTTCTCTCAAAGCCAGAGAGGAAAGTGCTGTGCTCAGAAAATTCCACAGCAGAATGGAAAAATTCCATCCTTCCACTTTTGTAAATCACTCAGTGGGAACAGGGTTGGGCTCTTCTTCCACCAGGAAAGGTTTGGATTTTAGGGAAAATTCCTTCATGGAAAGGGCTGTCCAGCCCTGGCACAACTGCCCAGGGCAATGGGGAGTCCCCATCCCTTTAAATCCCCACGGATTTAAAGCCCTGTGGATGTGGCACTTGGGGACGTGGGCAGTGGTGGCCTTGGCAGTGCTGGGAATGGTTGGACTCGATGATCTTAAAGGTCTTTTCCAACCTAAATGATTCCAGGATTCTGAAATTCACCTGCCAGGGGAACAAATCAAAGCCTTGGGGGAGAATCCCTGGCATTTGGGGCATAACTCAGGGTCAGCACATGGAGACAGGAAGTTCACACCAGAGTGGCCCAAAGCTGTGACAGAGATGTCCAGGCTTTCATATTCCCAGGAAAACACCCTTGAGGTGTCCATCACAAGCAAGTCCAACTTAGGGCAATTCCCAGGGTAAAAGCATCTTATATATAATTTGATATATTATTTTTAAATATGAAACTCCTGTAAGAGACATGAAGTAGTCTAAAATTTCATGGTTATTCCAACAAAAAAAGTTTCTATTCCCAGGTTGGATGGGGCATGGAGCAGCCTGGGATAGTGGAAGGTGTCCCTGCCCATGGCACTGGATGATTTTTAAGGTCCTTTCCAACCCAAACCTTTCCAGGACTGCAGGATGTGATTCCACGGAATGGTGAATGATCTGAGTGTGCCAAACGTTTCCTTTGAGGAAGCAGATACAAATCCAAGGAGCAGGATCTCAGTGACCTCAGGCTCATGTCCAGGGGTACTGCAGGAGGAGAAGACAACACCATCCTCCATCTGGAAGGAAAGGGGCTCTGAGGCAGGAGAAATGGGATGATTGTGTCAAATTCCCAAACCCACCTGGCTGTGTCTCCTCAGGCTGCACCTGCAGCAGCCAGAGGTGGGATAAATTCCCAAGCTCTTCCCAAACTGCTCTGAGTCCCTGCTGGAAGCACAAGGATTCTGTGGGTGAATTCCCACTGTGCTGTGCACCTTGGAAATGGCACAGATCCAGGGAATGGGTGTAGGAACAGAGAATCCTGCTAGGAACAGGCACCAGAGGGACTGGGGTTGTTCTCTGCTCCTGCAGGTGGTTGGAAAGGCAGAGTGATGGATCCAGGGAAGCTCCCACCCCACTGGGGTTTTCCTGATGTCAGCATCTCTCCTCAATCCCTCCCACCCTTTGGACATAGGGACGTGGTTTGGTGAATTCACAGCTCCAAACCTGGCTCCTGCTGGAAGCCCTGGAGGAGCTGGGCAGTGCTCTGCTCTAAACTACAGCAGAATTTATCCCTAAATTCCATTTTAGGGATTTTTGCTTAACCCAAGTGTGATGAAAAGCCACAGAGGCCAGAAACCCATCCCACGAGTCCAGGTTACCTCAGGCATCACCTCCTGTTTACAGCACAGCTGGAAAACTGCTCCATTTCCAGACTTCCACCACCTTTTCCTCGAATCCTTCCAAGCCCAGCAGGTGATGGATGGCAGGATGAAGGAATGCTGACAAGAATTAATGTGGATTTTTTTTTTTCAGAGCTCCACACTGACTCCAGCAGAGCACAGGGGGACACGGCGTGGCTTGGGATGTGTCACTGGAGGACAAACTGATGATCCATCAAATCTCTGACATCCCCTTCTATTTGATGCTTCAGAGCAAAGGGAAGCAATGGAAATACACCTGGCCTAAACAATTCTCCAGGGAAAAACATCTTCCCAGCCCTGGAGTGGGCAGCTGGCAGCCTGAAGAAAGGGATTTGCTGCCTTTGATCTTTGAAAGTGAAGTCGGAGACTTCATGAAATTATCCAGCCCTTGGGAAAAATCCATCTGGTTCCCCAGTTCCTGTTACTGCTTGAAAAAGCAGGAGGAGAAGCCCCTATTTGCAATTAAAAAAAAAAGTTTGGAGGCACCTGTTAGACCAGGAAAACACCATTGTGTTGCTTTGTAAGGACAAAGTCCCCCAAAATCACATTTTTCCTGGTCTCTGATCCATAACCATGGAATCACAGAGTGGTTTGGGTTGGAGGGACCTGCAAGATCACCTGGTGCCACCCCTGCCATGGGCAGGAACACCTCCCACTATTCCAGGGTGCTCCAAGCCCCGTCCAGCCTGGCCTTGGGCACTGCCAGGGATCCAGGGGCAGCCACAGCTTCTCTGGACAACCCCTGCTAGGACCTCACCACACCCACATTAAGGAATTTCCTCCTAAATTCTCTCTTGGTTAGGATACAGACCTCCCAAGGAAATTCCACCTTTGGTGTCCTGCCTCCATCCCACATTTGGCCATCCATGATTTGGTAAGCTGGCATTTCTAGACCAACCTTTGATGCTGTCGTGGACAAGTTTATGTCTCCTGTTAAAATGTGTCCTGTGGACGTGATCTTCACCTGCAGCCTCCCAAGATCCCCCTCCATCCCCAAATTCCGGGTTTTTACCTGACTTCCAAGTGCAGCACCAGCAGGCAGCGATCGGCCATCTCCTGGAAGGACCTGGCCAGCTCACTGAGGCTCTGCAGGATCTGCTCGGATGCTGGAAGGTGTTCCAGGCTGGCGTGGCTGTCCTGGCCTGGGGACATGGCTGGCAAGAGAAAAGAGTTCAATTTGGGACATTCTCCATCCCATCCAGCTCCTGTGTGCTCCCATCTCACCTCTGGGTGTTCCCACACCAATTCAGGAGTGTATCAAGGAGCAAAGTGCTCCTGCAATGGATTAAACCCCAAAGTGGATCTGAGGGGTTTTGTCAACCACCAGGACACATTTGCCTGGGAAGAGATTGCTCTGGGCTGAGAATTCCTGTGGCTGCAGAATCCAGGAGAGTTTATCTTGCTCTGCTGGGAGGGAGGGAAGAGCTGCTTGGGAGCTGAGGCACGGCACCCACAGGAGAGAGGGTCCTTTTTGGTCACCACAACGTCCCCACGAACCTCAGGTGAGTCTTTGCCTGTCCCCATCCCTTCAGAGGAGCCTTCCTTTGGTTTTATTCCTTAACCACAGCTCTCGGGCACTAAAAAGAAATTAAACCACAGGCAACACCCAAGAGCTGCTCATGGATCGTTTCCTTCCCACTGAGACCTCCCTAAAAAACCTCCTGGGATTTTATCCCGGTCACCAGAGCAGCTCCAACTCCGTAACTTCATCCCTTGTGTTTTATCCCAGGGCCTGAGCCCTGAACCTCCTCCCTGCAGCCACTGGAGCTGCAGTAGAGGAACACTGTTATCCCACATTCCACCCCAACCAGAGGAAGTGAATCCCAAATATCTGAGTCCAAGTCCTTGCTCAAGCAGCACTTTAGAGCTGACATCCTGCCCGAGCTGATCAGAGTTTGAAATCAGATTTGCACAACTTCCACTTGAATTAAATGATGGGATTGCAAGGGGATCTCCTGGATCACCAAGTCCCATCCCCACAATCCCCGTGTCCCACAGCCTCAAGTAGAGATTCCTGTGCCAAATTAAAGATTTCTACCCTTGCTGGCTCCTTCAAAACACTTTTCCAACAGGGAAGGCAAAGTTTGGGATCTAAATTCCAGCCTAACCTTATTCATTGCTGTTTTCTATTTGCTTCTTTACGTGGCAGCGTTTTCCTTTCCCTCATGGAGTTCTCCATCCCTGTCATCCCTCTTTGTAGAATCACAGAATCGTTTTCTCCAGGCTGAGCCCCTTCCCCAGCTCCCTCAGCTGCTCCTGGGGCTCCAGACCCTTCCCAGATCCAACACAACCCTGCACAGGAAGGGCCTGTGCATTCCCAAGGAACTGCTGACAATCAGCTTCCATTTTGAGGGACACTGATTTAAGGGAATGTGACTTTTGTACAGC
Source organism: Gymnorhina tibicen (assembly GCA_013399875.1). Classification (NCBI taxonomy): domain Eukaryota; kingdom Metazoa; phylum Chordata; class Aves; order Passeriformes; family Artamidae; genus Gymnorhina; species Gymnorhina tibicen. Next base: position 98,614 of record VXAZ01006216.1, read on the forward strand.
CACGGCCTTTTTGGAGAGCTGAGCTTTGGATTAAGCACTAAAAATAATTGGCCTAAAATTCAACGCACCCTCAGATCCAGCCCGGAAAGATAAAACAACAAAGTGAAGAGATGAAAAACACAATTTTTTTTTTTTTGTGCAAAACAAATTGAAGCAGAGGTGAACATACAAGAGAGAACCGTGCAATTAAAGAAGTGTGGAAATCACAGAACATGGAAGGAGATGATTTTTGACGCCCAGAGAAGCTGTGGCTGCCCCTGGATCCCTGGAAGTGTCCAAGGCCAGGTTGGACAGGGCTTGGAGCAGCCTGGGATAGGGGGAGGTGTCCCTGCCCATGGCAGGGGGTGGAAGGAGATGAGCCTTGAGGTCCCTTCCAACCCAAACCATTCCATGAATTCTCCCCATGAATTATCTCCATGAATTAACTCCATGAATTCTCTCCATGTATTAACCTCCCTCAGCAGCTCCTGAGATCACAGCAAAATTCCTGGGGTAACTTTTTTAACCAAGAACGCTAAGAAATTCCCAGCCTGGCAAATACTGCTGGAAATAATCACCTGGCCTGGAGAGTGAGAGAGGAATAAAGAGGGAAATGAGAGTGACAATCCAGCCCGGATGGGTGGGAATGACTCCCTGAGACTCCTCCCAGCCTCTCTCTGCTCACTGAGCTCTGTCCCACAAAGAAAATTAAATTATCAGCAAGAGGGTGAGAGGTTTATTTATACAGCTTCTAATTCCAGATTATCCCAGGACTCTCAGGAGGCACCTGGGGAGAGCTGTTTGTCCTCCAAGTGACACTGGAGTGTGGCAGGACTTCAGCTCAGGCTCAGGTCTAGGGATCCTTATCTGGTGACAGCAGAAAGCAGGAATTTATTTATTATGCGTGAAAAAACATCAGTTTTTAGCCCCAAATCCCACATTTGGGGAAGTTTTTATCCTCCTGGAGATGGACTTGGTGCAGGAATCATCTCTGTTTAGCAGAGCCAGCTCTCTCCGGAGATCCCGCCCTGGAAGTGCTGGAGATGGATGGAGCCATCACCCGAAAAGCAGGAGTCAGCTCATTCCTGCTGCAGGGAGAGGCTCACACCATTTTTCTCCTCTCCGCAATTCATCTGCAGCACTTTAAGTGAAGCTGGAATTATATTTGGCAGTGGAGATAAGAGGAGGAGGGAGACGGGCACAATCTGCTCCCTATTTAAGGCGCTGAAATCCTTCGGGGTGTTCAGGCCCCCCCTGGCAGGGAAGAGGCTCAGGTGGGGTTTTTGGGGGGGATGAATCTGAATTTCTCCTGTGTATTTTTGCTTTTGGAGCTCAAGGGAAGCCTTTCAGAGCCCATCGATTTTCCTTTCTTCTCTGGACATCCAGGAAGGACCAGCGAGAGAAAATCCCATTCCTTTAAGTCTCACTGCAGACAGTTTTACTCCATCATCCTTGGCAGCACGAAGCCAACAAATGAGCTGGAGCAGCAAAAAATAATCAGAGCCTAAATTATTAAAGGGCCTTGAGTAAAAAAATGTCATTTGGAGCTGGTTGTGGAGTTGGGAAGCTCTTTGGGCAAAGGCTGAGCCTTCCTGTGGGTGTGGACAGGGGTGAACACGCCACACTCTGAAAAAGGGAGGGGTCTCCGACTGCTGAAATGCTGGGAAAAGGGGAAAAACATCTGGAATGCTGGAAAAACCAACCAGCCATCCAATTCTTCTCCCCCTTCTCCTCCTTCCTCGCCCATTTCCACCCAGCTGAACACGAGCCCACCTGGCCACCACAACGCCCTGGCCAGTGTCCTGCTCCACTGGCCTTGATCATCCTGGAGCCTTCAGCCTGCGGGGAATTTTCCACGCTGCTGGATGACAGTCCCAGTTTTGTTTGGGATGTCTCCTCCCTGGCTCCCTCTGAGGAAAAGAAACGTTTCATTCCAGCAAAGCAGAGAAAAATAAACTCAACGCAGGCCTTGTCACCCCCGATTTCAGTCGTTCTGCAGCTCCACGGCGCCTCCTGACAGGCTGTGCCTTGTAAATCGATGGATGTGGATTGCCAGACCTCTGGATTATTAAACAATTCCCTGGAGCCACTCGAGTGTGAGCACAGTGACCAGTGGCAGATCCGAGTGGTTTAACAGCACAGGGAGCAAAATCAATCCAAGGGGACGAACTCTGCAACCTGAACCTGAGAAGGGACTTCCAAAATGCTCAGGATTTGCCCAGCATTCCCGAATTTGCTCTGTGGGGAAAAGCAAAGGCTCACAGAGACATTTTACAGCTCTGCTGAGGGAAAATCCAGCAGAAAACTGGGGAAAATCCAGTTTTCTTTGGGAAAGAGATGCAGCAAGAAACTCCTGCTGAGTTGAAGGACCAGTTCACAGCTCCTTAAATTTTAATTTCTTCCTCCCTTCCTCTCCAGAAGAGGTAACTCCAAAAATCACAAGGAAAAGGGAATTTGTCACGGGGTAGGTGCTGGACTAAGCCTTTGGAGACTCAGGGTTAACTCTTCTCTCTGCTGGAGACTTTCCTGGGGATCTCAGGCACCACTTTCTCTTCCTGTGCTGGAGTTCCCAGTAAAAGCTGGATAACGTGTTTTTATCCATCACTGCCATTCCAGCTGACTCAGTTCTCCGAGTCTCCCCTTCCCACAGCTTTTAGCACCACGAATATCTGGTTATTTAAAGGAAAAAGCTTCGGGTGAAGCTGGGGAGAAAGAGATGGGATTACTTTTTAAAGGAGTGGGGTGTGAACATCAGACCCAACACCAAGGACTGATTTCAGCAGGATTCCTGCCAGGAAACCTCTGACTTCTACACCCAAAAAGCAGAAAAAAAATTATATTTTTCAAATATTTCACCATTTAAAAACCACCTCTCTGGGACACAGGTGAGCAAGGGAAAGCTGCTGCTGGTGAGCAAAATTTGTGAGGGGACAGGAACATGACCAAGGTGTCCAGAAGGTTTCTTCTGTCACCAGAAGGTGACTCCAAGGTACAGCTCAGTCACTGCCCTCTCCTCAGTTGGTCCCTTTGGGGATTCCAGCTTTCTAGGAAAGAACTGGAATGAGCTGGATAAAAATCCATAAAAACTGCATTTGGATTTGGATTCTCCCACAGTTCATGGGATTCATGTCAGAGTGATGGGAACTCAGGAAGCCAAGCTGGATTTTGGGGTTGACACCTTCCCTGTGCTTCTCCGAGGTGTGAATGTTTGGGCCTCTCAGATATGAACAAATACTTCAAATATTCACCAGATATTGCTGCTTTTTACCCAAATTGCTCTCTTTTGTAGGGTTTAAATCCAGGGAAGAACACTCAAAGGAATGGTATCTCCCAAAACTTCCAAGATCATGGAATGGAAGGGAACCAAGAATGTTGGGAGGGATCTTTAGAGGTCATCAGTCCAACCTTCAACGTATCTGGCACCTAACACCTGGATTTGGGGTGTCTTCCTCACATGGATCCAGAGGGAAAGGCAGTTTCCAAGGACAGTGGCTCTGCACGTCCTTCGCTCCCGCAAGGATGGATCCAGGATGAGCTCGTCCCTCTCCCTGCAGACACTTGGTCTCTGCAGCCAAACGTGGGAGGTGGTGACAGCACCGAGTCTCCCACGCAAATCCCCAAATCCTGCTCCTTGTCCTGACCCCTGGAAAGCTCTGGGATACGGAGAACATTGACCTGCCCGGCGGGCTGAGCGATGAAAACGCTGGGATTCTCCTTAAAACAACACAAACACCAGGGAAGGACAACTCCCAGAGATCAGGGCCTTTCAAACGAGACATGGGAGGGTGGAGATGTCTAAATTCCCAGCATTTTACTGGGAATTCGCCTTTTACTGGGATCAACGGCAAGGGCACTCACGGGTACCAAAGGGACAAAGTTCCACTTCCAGGATAAACAGAAGTGAAGAGAAAACGAGCTCAGGGAGAGCTGCTCGTGAACAAATCTCAGAGCCAATTTCCGCTCGCGAATCCCGTTTTCTAGGAGAAAAATTCGGGCTGCCTCGGAAGAAACTTAAGGCAGGGATTTCCCCCTTGCAAATCTCCTCGAGCTTCTGACAGGGGCACAGAAGGAAACAAAAAGGGCAAGAGAGAAGGAAAAGGAAAGCAAGAAGACACCAGCGACGGGCTGGCACTGAGAACTTCCTCCCAACCTTAAAATCCAAGAGCGGGAGAAGGGACGAGGCTGGAAAAAAGCATCCCGACCTCTTTGGTGATAAGGAAGGGCTGCAGCCCCCATCAGCTGGGTAAACACTAATGATGAGCGGAGCCCGGACTGTCACTGGTGATAAAGAGCAGCCTAAACACTCGATTAGTTTTTCATTTGGGGAATTAATGTTTTTTACGGCGTGTGTACGGCTCGGCACTTAATGAATTGTCTCGTTAGCGCTGCCTGCGGAGCTCCTCGCCTGCCTCCGCCGCCGGGCATAAATTTCCCCAGGAAATTAGCACTTTTCCAAAGGCAATAACTCCTGGAAAAAGTGGTTTGTTTTCCACTTTTTCTGCAAAGATGCAGCCTTGGGGAAAAACAACAAAAAAAAGGGATTATTGTGCGGGAAAAGGAATCTGTTAAATAAAAAGTGTGTGGGGAGGTTCAAGCTCCACCCTACAACCCCAGGAAGGTTTGGTTGATCCACACTTCTCCTTAAGCACTTTGCAGTCTGGAAAAGGCTTGAAAACCACCCAAAACCTATTGGTTCATATAAAAAACTCCAAAGATGAGGTGTTTTTCACTAAAAAGCTGGGTTTTTTTCACTGAAGGAAGCAAAACTGGGCAGGGAGAGTGAAGAGCAGGACCCTAACACAGGATTAGGAACAGAGTTGACTTCGCCATGGAAGGATTCCCCAAAAAGTCCAGGATTTGCTCCTCAACTGAGAAAACTCCTCTGTGTTTCCCACATGACTTTCCCACAATTTGCCCTTCTCAGAATTATCATTTCCTGGGCTGAATTCTATCAGCTCAGAAGTGTCTTGATTTTTAAAAAGTCCTTTCATCTTCTTCTGAGTTCTGGGAAGGATTTTTTTTCCCCCCCTGTTTGGTGTTTCCCAATGTGCTTCACCAAATTTTGCTTAAAAACAGGGAAAATCACCGGTCAGTGGAGACACTTCCATCAATCTTCAGCGAGCCAAAAACCCACACCCCTTTTCCTGTCTTTCCTCAGAGTCCTCTGGGATACTGAGCTGCACCTTCCCAAAAAACGGCCCCAAAACCTCACTGCAGGACTTCTCTGGGCCTGAGAGGGATGTATTCCCAGAAGAACCTTAAATCTCCCGGTCTGTTGGACTTACTGGAAGAGAAAGGAACAAAATTCCTGAAGTTACTCAGAGTCCTGATGCCCGGGAGTGAAAGTATGAAAATAAATACGGTGAAACAGATCCTTAGGGATAATTTTTTTTACAGTTATAGCTAAAATTGTTTTTTTGAGGGTGGTTTGTTTTTACCAGATTGGTTTGCAAAGCAAGAGGAGCAGCCCAGAGGTCTGGGAGACAAAGAACGAACGAGTCTTGTCCAGGAGAGGAAGGTGGGAATGGGAACATCCATGGGAAGGACGAAGAGTTTTCAGATTCAGCGTGAACAATGGGAAAGAAAAAGGGACAAGCACCAGCACGATCGGGGATTTCTCCACAATTCTTGGTTATTTAAGAGTCATTCCCCCAAATCCCAGAGGGATTTAAGTGCTGGTGAGATCAGAGCGACCCAATGGTGACGGCAAACCCTGGCTGTAATTTTGGGTCCCAATCCCGTAATTTTGCCAATTATTTTGCCCCTTCCAGAGCAGGGCAAGGCATCACCTCTGTCACACCAAGGAGGAGCAGGGAGGACTTTCTGCTCTCGATCTCTGCCATCAGCGAATCGTTTTCCTCCAGGAGAGATAAAAGGACTTTGGTGGGATGAACCAACTGGAGTGGCCAGAAGGCTCCTTGGAGTCATTCCCACAAAACCCCGATTTCCTGGCATTACTCAGGCGGGATCCCGGCTGGAGAACGGTTTGAAAGCTTTGCTAATTAGGTCACTTATTTACGTGACAATCCCCGGCGTGCAGGGCTGGTGGGTGGGAGGAAGGAAAGACGGGATGAGGGTAATTAGCCTAATGATGATGGTGAGTTAAGTGCTGACCCCACGGCACCGGATCGATGCCGGGACAGATTCCCGGTGTTGTCTCCCACAACAACCCATAAATGAGCAGCCAAGCCAGGAAAACAACGTCTCGTTTCCTCATCCCATTAAATATTCGATGGAAAGCGCTGAGGCTGGGGAAGGCTGCAGTCCATGGGAAAAGCTTCACTGCAGCCATTCCAGAGAGAAAAAAAAGGCTCTGGAAGGCACCAAGAGATTACTTTGATGGAAAAACAGAAGCTTTTAGGTGACTGGTGACTGTGGGGGTTCAATCCCTGAGCTCCAGCGAAGCAGAGCCATATTTAAGCTACGAAATTTCCTTGCCAACATTCTAAAATAAACCAAAATAATCTCCTCGTGCTCAGTTAAACCAAACCAGGCATTTTATCTCCGTGAGGTCAGCAGGTCTTGAAGGTGATTTAACACCTTGCCATCCCAAATTTTCCAGGGGTTTAGTCCTCTGAAAGTCAGCTCAGCCAAGAGGGACCCAGCTGGACTCTGGTTCTCTGCCTGAATTGCTCTGCTCAGCTCTTGGCTGTAGAACCCTGGAATGGTTTGGGTGGGGGGGGACCTTAAAGCCCATCCAGTTCCAATCCCATGAGCAGGGACACCTCCCATTATCCCACTAAACCCCATCCAGCCTGGCTTTGGACACTCCCAGGGATCCAGGGGCAGCCACAGCTTCTCTGGGAATTCCAGCCCAGCCCCTCCCCACCCTCCCAGCCAGGAATTCCTTCCCAAGATCCCATCCAGCCCTGCCCTCTGGCAGTGGGAAGCCATTCCCTGGGTCCTGTCCCTCCAGGCCTTGTCCCCAGTCCCTCTGCAGCTCTCCTGGAGCCCCTTTAGGCCCTGCAAGGGGCTCTGAGGCCTCCCTACGCTGTTTGCAGCAGCTTTGCGAAGTCCAAGTACATCTGTAGTTCTATCAAAGCTATAAATGGTGATTAATTAGCAGCTGATCACCCCAGGTTTGGTGTGGACCTGACAGATTCCATTTCACTCTGGGTGAGGATGGCAGAGCTCCCTGTCCTTGGTCAAGGGCATTCCCACCTGAGAAAACCCACGAGACCAGGCAGGGATCTCATTTTCCTTCATTTCTTCATTGAACACCACCCCCAGCTCATTGGGAATCTCTGAGCACCCCAGAGCAGGGACAGGCTGAGCTGTGGGATGGACAAGAGGAAGATCTGTGGATATGAGCCATGGCCAAGCAGATAAAATACCCAAGAAGGGCTTTTCCTTCCTTCCTTTCCTCTGCTTCTCCTCTGAACCAGCGAGATCTGGGTGACTTTGTCCACCACCAGTTTGACCCAGCAGCTCCCAGGCCAGGTTAATTCCTGTTCCCAGGGCAGGCCCATCCATGGGGACACAGCGAATTGGGACTGATCACATGCAGCAGGTTCAGCGCACCTGGGAACGGCAGCTGGCCAAGATTTGTGCTCTTCCAGAAGAGCCCCAACCGCTCAGGCAGTGGAAAAGAAGAAATACTGGAAAATAAGGCTGTTTATGAAGCTTAAATAAAAAGCTGTCATTTAGATGAAATCATATCGAAGCAGAAAATATTCACCAAGTAATCAGAGCTCTCAAGATTTACCTTGTTAACATTTAACGGCAGATGGTTTGCATTTGATGGAAACGGGCAGCTTTTTCTGGTTTAGTCAGAAAGTTACTTTTGTTTCGACAACAAAAGCCACAGCATTCACCAAGTCCTTCCCCTGCCCCAGGGCAGGCCCGTGGCAAGCGTCTTTAATCTGGCTTTTAAATAAGGTTCCCTATTAATAGATCTCTAAAAAAAAAAAAAAATCAATTCCCCGTGAGCAATCAATACAGCACAGACGGGGTGGTACAAGTTCAGCAACAGGGGGAAAGAAAAAAATCAGCCGCGGCTTGAGAGAAGCAGAGCCCCATTTCGGAGCTGAATTCAGTTCATCGGGGGGTTAAACACAAAGCCCTGCCGGAGCTCGGCACTGCTGGGTGGCCTGGCTGCAGAAAGAAAGGCAGCAATTTCCCCTCCACGCCGGGCCTGACTTTCATTTGTGCCGAAACCCCTTTGCACCGCTCCGGAGGGGCCTTCGAGTGACTGGAAATAGCAGAAAGGGGCTCCACCGGCGATTTTCAAAAGCATCATTCCTGGAGTGGGGCAGGATGCTCCCTCCCAGCCAGCAAAGCCCATCCCAGGCTCAGGCAAGCAAAGCAGAGGCTGATGATCCTCCGGGGACAAAGTGGCCCAGGATGGGCTCGATGCTCTAATGGCCCTCAGTGACCTTTGGAAAGCATTTTAAGATCTGTGGCTGGAAAATGAGATGCAAATGCCCGGTGTTATCATTAATAAAGCCAGGCAGAGGCAGAGAAATGCAGGGTTTTAGGAAAAAGCTGTAGAAAACCTTATTTTTGCCTCCCCTGCTTTTGAATGAAGTCGTAGCTCAGCCAGACTGTGACTCTGTGGGGGAAGAGATGTGGGATTGACAAAAAGATCTGTGGATATGAGCCATGGCCAAGCAGATAAAATACCCAAGAAGGGCTTTTCCTTCCTTCCTTTCCTCTGCTTCTCCTCTGAACCAGCGAGATCTGGGTGACTTTGTCCACCACCAGTTTGACCCAGCAGCTGCCCATCTGCAGAGGAAAAGGTGAGAACATCTCCCACACCCCCTTGGAATTTGGGGCGAACAGGAGGAAATATCTGCTGTGGACACAGCCTGGATAAAGAAGAGGGGGAACGGCCTCAGGATCTGTTCCTGAAGAGATTTTCTCTTTGTGGAGAAGGCAGCGATAGGACAGGAGGTCCCTCCTCAGGCTGGTGCCTGATTTTCCAGTTAGAACTGGGAAAATGCATTAAAATGTTGTTATCACTCATCAAGGATGACACAGACAAGGCCCAGACAGAGAAGATGAGCGCGACACGCAGAGAAAATAAAAGATTTCTCCACATGAAGGGGCTGAGGGAAGAGCAGCTACCGAGCTGGAACAGCCATGGACACGTGGTACAAGTGCAAGAAGTTTAATTCCAACAGATCATCTAGAAGAGAAAGACAATCCTGATTTATCTGAGCTGGAGGAGCTCAGGAGCAGCCCTGGGAGAAGGATTTGGGGCGTTGGTGGGTGAGAGCTGGACCTGCCCCAGCCCAGAACCGCCCAGGCCTGGGCTGATCCCAGTGTGGGCAGCAGGGGAGGGGG
>VXAZ01006216.1:112408-130243 GCA_013399875.1 Gymnorhina tibicen
CTTCCCAGAGAGCCGGCAGCTTTCTCCATGGACGAAGCTCAAACCCAGCGCGTTCCAGGGGGGCAAAACTCCTTAAAACAGGCAAGGGAATATTCCCCACACTCTGGGCTCCCACACACCTCACTCCTCATAGTTCCAAACTCCATCCCAACCAACTCCCAGCCCTCCTCGCCCCACGGGTGCTTCCCGTGCCTCCCTGGGATTTCCATCAGTAACACGTTTCCATCCTTCCCTGGAAATCGGCTCTTCCAATCCCTGAATCACCTTTTTTTCCCCCATTCTGTCCATTAAAACAAATCCCCGATGGAAAACCCCAGTGGCTGATCATGACAGATAAATGACTCGGAATATCAATCCATGAATTATTTGACTTGCAAGGAAATCCCGCCTGGTGAAAAATAATGACCAAGAGAAACGTGTTTAACCCAAAAAAGCTGGAAAAAATTCTTTCCAGGTGTGATCTTCTGCCACATTCCACGTTTTCCACCCAGATTTATCTTTCCCAATCCTTGTCTCCATGAAGAAAACGTTTGGTTGTGCCCCAGGAGTATTCCCGTGGCAAATACTCTGATTTTGGAAGTAGAAGAGGAGACTCCACACGACTTTTTGGGCATCATTAGAATGGAAAATAATCAGGACACAGCTCCTACGTCCAATTCCAAGAGCTCCCAGCTGAACCCAGGTGCATTTCACTGCCAGGCTCCAAGTGAGGCACATTCCCCCTGGTCCTCAGCACACTTTCCCCATCATTAGCTGCTCTTTTTTGTCAGGAAATCGAATTCCACTTCCATCCAACCCCGCAAATCTCCACCACCAGCTCCTTTCTGAGCTCACCACGAGGAATCACCGCTGAGCAGAAGAGCTCCAAGGAGTGCAGCAAAATCACCCCAGCAGTGGCACTTTCTGGTCTTTTATTTCCAGATTTTAGCCCTAGATTTGTGGGAATTCTCTGGCGTTTGAGGAAAAATACCCACACAAACACCCCCCAACCACGAAATGGTTTTAAACAGCTCAACTGGAGTCATTAAAGGCAAAAAAAATAAAAATAGCTTCCCTCAAGAAGATCTTTCTGAGATTAACAGTGCCATTTGCTGGGTTAATGAAACTGAAGGTTCTTCCTGGATTCAGGTTGGGAATTTATGTGATCCTCAAAAATAACCCCCAAATCGAGGCCAAATCCTCCAAAACTCCTTTGCCTTCACAAGACGAGCAAAAGCAGAAGGAAACTTCTGGGATATGGAGGGAAAATCCAGGAGCTCACTCGGTTTTACACCCCTGAGGTGAAACTCCTGAGAGTAACAGGATTTATATCAGCTGTGCTTGGGATGAGGCACATTTTCCTGTAGGAAAAGGTCTAAAAACTCCTTTCACATAAAGGAGCAGACTCTCATCAAAGGGAAGTGATTCACACCTATGGAAAACTCAGATTCATAGTCCCAGGACGAGGGAAGAAGTGTTCCCAGAAGGAAAAAAGGGCTCCAGTTCGCTGCCAATCTTACAAACCCATCCTTTCACCCCGTAAAAGTGCTGTGGATATAATAAATAGAGCCTGAGGGATTGGAGAGGGAGATCTTTTATCCTACAGAGAGAAAGAAACAAGGGAGGAGCCAGAAAAGCTGAGAATGGGGGAGCTCAGAGGGAAAGGAAGGGAGAAGCCTCCCAGGACAGCTTCAGGAGAGGACCTGTGGCGGGAAGAACACGGAGACAGTGGAAGAGAATAAAAATAATGGAAAACTTCAAGCCCAACACTACAAAAACACCCCCTGGACATCTGGGACAGCAGCTGGAACAACCTGAGATTCAGCTTTTGGGGAAAACCTTGGCTGCCCAGAGAGGGGGAACAGGGGAACATCACCCCCACCCCAAGGCAGGAAAAGCTGGGCTGTCCTGGCAGAGCAGCTGTGGCTGCCCCTGGATCCCTGGCAGTGCCCAAGGCCAGGCTGGACGGGGCTTGGAGCACCCTGGGATAGTGGAAGGTGTCCCTGCCCTGGCAGGGGTGGCACTGGATGGGCTTTGAGGTCCCTTCCAACCCAAACCATTCTGGGATTCTGGGATTCTTTCCCAATTCCACTTCCTGGGCTTGCCCAGACTTTTTTAACACAATGGGAATTTGCAGCACCCTGATCCCTTTGGAAACAGCTGACGTGATTCAAGCTCTGACCTGTCCCAGGAGTTCTGTCCCAACCTCCTGAGTTTACCACCTCCAAGCACCCTCTGGAGAAGAGCTCATGGAGCTTTTCCAATTCCCTGCAGTGCAGAATCATCCCTCTCCTCCTGTCCCTGTTCCCTGCGAGCAGAGCCCGCCCCCCCCGGCTGCCCCCTCCTGTCAGGGACTTGTGCAGAGCCACAAGGGCCCCCCTGAGCCTCCTTTTCTCCAGGCTGAGCCCCTTTCCCAGCTCCCTCAGCCGCTCCTGGGGCTCCTTCCCCAGCTCCGTTGCTCATCCTAAACCAAGGGAAGAGATCCCAATAACCAGCTGGGGTTGGGTAATTCTGGCCATTTGGGATGATTTGGTGCAGGATCCTTCCATTGCTCGGATATATCCAATCCCTCTGGTGCAGAGCAAGGGAGGATGAGCATCCTGAAGCGAGCACGAGAAGCAGGAGGCAGCTGGAGCTCCCTGCAGTCATTAAAAACCCAAAAGCACTGACAGGAAAAGTCCCGTGGCACCTGGAAATGCTGGGAAGGGGTTTTTAATTGCTCCATTAAATTTAGCCTGAGAACTTGATCCCGAGTTCTGCACTCAGGAGCTTGCTGGGAGCCCAGAAGTGAGAGGAAAATCCCCACAGCTCAGGTTTGGATCTCAGCCCTACAACCAGAATGATTTACATGGAGGGGTGACCTTCATCCCAACCTGGAATGGGAATTCCCAGACACCTCCTGAGCTTCCCAAAGCCGTGGTTTCCCTGGAGGACACAGCAGCCTTTCCCCACTCCCTGCAGAGCTGCTCCGAACCCCAGGAATTTCTGCACCACCAGATCCAAGCTCTTTTCCCACTGCTTTTCCCTCTCCAGGGCAGAGCTGGGAACATCTTTGGGGTTTATCACCAGCAGATCTGCCTGGGTAATGAGCTGAGATAAGGACACCTTTCCACAGAGATAAGGGCAGCCTGTTTCACACTCCCCTGCTGCCAAAGAGCCTCCGGAGCTTCCAAAGCCAATTCCAGGAGCAGAGGCTGGGCTTTGCTTCCCTTCCTCCCCTCGCCAAGCTCCTCTAAAAAGCTCCAGCAGGTCCCTCTGGCTGCCCAACCCCCCTGGAATATTCATGGGGAACTCTGCTGGAGCCTTCCCTGCCTGTGGACATCTCCTCGCTCAGGAGATAGCGAGGGGTTAAGACAACAAAATCAATCTCTGTCCACGGAGAGGCCGAGGATTCTTTTTTGCAAAGATTTTTTTTGCTTGGATTCCTTTCAGTTAAACAAATTAAAGTTCCAGGAAAGATGGGAAGGAAGGAAAGCTGTGCACTGATCTCTTTCAAGGCCACGGGACAAAAATTGGTGGTGAATTTTCTGGACATATTTAATTTACCAATATTCATAAGGGGATGCTGCTGAGTAATCCCATGTCCAGAAAGAACATTTTCCCAAATTTCATCAGGCTTGAGCCTTCTTTTCCAGGAAGGAATGAGTAGTCCTGCCCTGCTGGCCAAGGATTAGGGCCCATGAACATCAAATATTGAAATTTTAAGTATCTTAGAGCTTAAAGTGATAATGAAATGAGCTCTCCCAAGCTCTCCCACCCCAGCCATGCCCCCGGAATCCACAGGACCCACTTCCCTTTGGCTCCACTGCAGTGGCCAGGCAGAATTATTCCCAATCCATCAGCAGTGCCAAGGGAAAGAAGCAGCAGCAGCGAGGAAATCATGTTCCTTTGTGTTAGGAGAAAAGGCTGGGAAAAGGCTGCTTAAACGGGAAGAGGACGACAAAAAATCGGACAGGCAATTAATTTCATTTGGAAGCTTTCAGGAGGGATCTGTTCAACCAGCACCCGTCCTGGAGGAAGTTCCGAAGCCATCGATGGCTAAATCCGGCCCAGAGCAATTATTAGGATTTAAATGAATGCCACAGGAGCATTCACACAGCACTGGGAGGAACTGGGCCTTAACAGATGATGCTCTGTGCAAACAGATACTGAGGAAAGATCTTTGTCCTAAAGCCTGGGCTGAAAAAAAGCCACGGCACAGGAGCTTTTCCCAGGGAATTCAGTGTGGATGACTTAATAGGCTTCTCCTCTGGTCCAGTGTCACAAAATGCTTCAATTAATGGCCAGGAAAATGGAATAAATGGAATAAAATGCATGTTAGGATCAAAATGTTGGCTCTGTCAGCATCAGGCTGAGCTGGGCCATCTGATTTAGCCTGGCCAGGAATTTCCACTCAGCCAGCAGTGCCCACTGGAGCTCTGGTATCCCACACTGATGGCTCAGGAAGCACAGGAACAACCAGGAGGGGCTTCCCAGGCAAGGAAATGAAGGATAAATGAGAAGACAAAGATGCGGGTGAGGACTGAAGCCATGAAACTCAACTCAGGGACTGCACAGAGACCTCTGCAGCCTCTTCCTGTTCCACTGGGGATGTTTTAAATCCCTGCCCAAGCTGCAAACCCTTCTGTGGCCACACAAATCCCATCCTCTCCAGGCTGCATCCTCCCTGTCACGGGGCTTCCAGGCAGGGAAGGAGGAAGATGACAATCTGGGCAAATTAGACTTGTTATTTTCAACAGCTTCTCCTGCTCCTCCAGTTTTACAGCCAAGTGCCAATCAAGGGAGTGATGAACAGGGATGGGAATGTGCAGGCTCTGGAACCACACAGGAGCTGAGCCATTCCCAGCGTGCAGGGAAAGGGAATCTGCCTCCTTCCAGGCTTTCACTGCCCTGGAAATGCAGGGACAAGCCTGGTTTGGGCACAGAGAGTTGCCTCCAGAAGAATTCCCTCTGGAAGTACTGCTATGTTTCGTTTGGTTCTCCTGAGTCAGTTCCTGGAGTTGGGATGGAGGGGAATCTCCACCAGGCTATGGCTCAAATTAAAGATTCCTTTGACAACTTTGGGAATTCCTGCCCAGCACAAGCAGCTGGCCCCTCCATTCGGTCAGGAAATGCTGCTCCCTTCATCGCGTGGGCGATCAGAGCAGCACCGGCCACCAGGACAAGGATCTGCCTGGATTCGGAACAATCCCTTCTTTCCTTCCCCAGTCCCAGGCACTTCCCTGACTTGGATCACAAGGACAACTCTCCAGTTGGCTTTGTTTGAGCAACAGAGTGAGCAGAAATTGTGCCAGGAGAAGTTTTGGTTGGATATTGGGAAAACTTCTTCCCCAAAAAGGCCGCCCAGGGCAGGGGTGGAGTCCCCATCCCTGGAGGGATTTCAAAGACACGTGGAGGTGGCACCTGGGGACATGGTCAGTGGCGGCCTTGGCAGCGCTGGGAGTGGTTGGACTCGATGATCTCCAAAGTCTTTCCCATTTCCCAAATGAGTCCATGACTCTCCTCACGCCTGGGGACACAACAGCCACGAAAACACCGTAAATTTGTTCCCACTTTTGCTGCTGCTCTCATCGAAACCCTTTCACAACTCCCCACGATGTTTTACCTTATGAAATCTTCCTCCTCCTCTCTCTTGGGCCTCAGCTGCTTGGGCTGGGCCATGTTGCTCCAGTTGGGCAGGGATTTCAGGAGCCTGCTGATATCATCATCCTTGGCCCAGGACGCGCTGATCACCAGCTTCTCATCCGACTGCACGATGGTCCTGTGGGGAGAGCAGCAACAACCACCTCAGAGAGGAGCAAATCGTGCTTTTAGTGCCACTTTTCATCTAATTCTGCATTATTCATTAAAATCCCTATCACACAGACGTGGGCTAGGCAGTGAGGAGAGGATCCAAAGAGGAATTCCACACAGAGCTCATGTGGAGGGGATGGCGACGCGAGTGGACAGCGTATAAAATTCTCCTAACACACAGCTCCTGATGGACTTGGAGAGATCTTTTAAGGGAAAAAGGGCCGTTTTCCTAAATTCTCCAAGCCTCAAAATTCAACTTGGCACCCAGCTGGAGGAGGTCACCATGGAGGTATCTCCATGGATCATTTTCCTCTGGAATCCCAGCTGAGCTCAGCAGCCTCTGCCCATGCTGGAGTCACTGCGAGGTGGGACCAGCCCAGGAACCCCTGGCTGGAAGCCACCACCTCCCCCCATCCCCAGCTGGCCCAGCCTGGGATCGGGGCTGAAGCAATGAAGGGTCCAGGATCTTCTTTCCAAGTCATCCAAAGCATCTCCTGATGGAGACTCCAGCTAAATCCTGTGTGGGAAACCGAGTCAGGGATCGCAGCGTGTTCCAGTTAGGAAGAACTTCCCTGTTTTGTATTTTTGGCAGGGTAACTCATCTGAATTCCTGACTGGGAATTTCAGGAGACAAACAGGATGCTGGATTTGGAGGAGTCAATCCAGGACCTTAAAGATCTTCCTTTCCAACCCCTGCCATGGGCAGGGATACCTTCCACCATCCCAGGCTGCTCCAAGCCCCAGTGTCCAGCCTGGCCTTGGACACTGCCAGGGATCCAGGGGCAGCCACAGCTCCTCTGGGAATTCCAGCCCAGCCAGGAATTCCTTCCCAAGATCCCATCCAGCCCTGCCCTCTGGCACTGGGAAGCCATTCCCTGGGTCCTGTCCCTCCAGGCCTTGTCCCCAGTCCCTCTGCAGCTCTCCTGGAGCCCCTTTAGGCCCTGGCAGGGGCTCTGAGCTCTCCCTGGAGCCTTCTCCTCTCCAGGTGAGCACCCCCAGCTCTCCCAGCCTGGCTCCATGGCAGAGTTTGGAATGGGCTGAGCCAACACAGACATTCCCACACCCCAGCACCCCCTGACACGGAGCTGGCAGAGCCATTCCAGCCCCGCTCTCCCGGATCCAGGCCGGAATGCTGGGGCAGAGCTGAGCTGTCAGCAGCACTCAGGTGGTGATTTGGGGAATAAATAGGAACAAAACCAACAACACCCCGAGCGTCTGCGCTTTGCAAAGGAAAACAGCGAGAAAGGCACCGAGACAGGAGCCAGCTCTGATCCATCCTGAAGAGAACAGCTCATTTCTCTTCCCACCCTTTCCCCATCCACCAGGAAAACAAGCTCTGCTCAGGAGCCACACAGGATCTGTGAAAACGGATTTGTCACATGCACTTACAAACAAATTTCCCTTCCCTTCAAGTTCCACGTTCAATCTGTCACAGACAAAAGGCTGAGTTTTGTTTCCAGCCACACAAGACCTCGGCATCAACATTCCCGTGTGGCCTTCTGCTGCTGGGAGGGAGCTGGTGTTTTTCCACTCAGGGGAAATAAAAAAAAAGGTCTTTTCTTTTTCACCCCGGTGAAAACTGAGGGGGATAAAAGAGCTCCACCAGCAGCTCTGACATCTGAGAGGGAAAAAGGGGATTTGATGGTATCTGGGCATTGCCGTGCCAAGGCAAGACAACTGTTCCAGGGAATCCATCAGCCAGGGCTTTGTCCTCTGCACATTTAAATGACTGAAGTAATACTCTCCTTCCCTTGGGAGTCTATTTCACACTTGAACAAACCCAAGTCTTGGATAAAAACACTCCTGATACCGAGCTCGTGTTTTATTTCCCTCAATTTCATCCCATTACTCCCTGTTATTTCCCCTCTCAGCTCAGCTCTCTCCACGTCCACTGCTTGCTCTCTTCAATTATTTACAGCCTTATCGTGGCCCTTCAGACGTCCACAATTCCAAGGCTTCTTTGGGAGCGTCCTGATGGAGTCACACAGAGCCACCTCTCTGTTTTATGATCCTTATTATCCTCTGTCCTCAAAATTCCTGCTGTTTGTGGAGTCAGCGCTGGGGAGGAGACAGGGGAGGATGTTGGGATGCTCTGACAGGCTGCAAACTCAGCCTGGTGTCCTTGCTTTTCCAGGGTCAGAGTTTTCCAAGAGCCCAATCCTTGATTCCTGCTTTTCTCACCTTTTGGTGGTGTGGTACCCATGGAACCCTGGAATGGTTTGGGTTGGAAGGGACCTTAAAGCCCATCCAGTGCCACCCCTGCCACGGGCAGGGACACCTCCCACTGTCCCAGGGTGCTCCAAGCCCCGTCCAGCCTGGCCTTGGACACTTCCAGGATGGGGAGTCCTCTCTGGACAGGATCCATGGATCCATTGAAATCACTGAGCTCCAAAGTAATCCATGCTGGGACACTCCCACCCCTGCCTGGGTCCCCTGGAATTACACCCCCACTCTCTCCCAGGACCCCAGCACCTCCTGATTTTTATGGACAGGTTGGTGTTGCTCCAGCACCGAGAAGATGTTGGAGAGGGTGGAACATCCCCGATCTCTGCTGGGACACCCAGCTTTTCCCATCAACTGCAGACTCCTTTCCCCCACATTTCCTTCCCAGCTTCCCAGCCAGAGTTCACCCTCTGCGCCTTCAGTCAGTGTCAATCCAGTTTGGGTCCTTGAGTGAGTTATCCCGGGACAGGGTGACATCTCTTAGCACAGCTCAAAACGCTTCTATTCCTCCCTATTCCCCTTCTCCCAGACTCCTCCATAATTATTCCTGGATGGAATTATGGCTGGATCCAGGTGCCCACCAAGCTGCTCCACCACTCCCCTCCTCAGAGGACAGAGGGAGGAGAAAAGATGGAAAAAACCTCATGGATCAAGCTTTTATTGCTGAGCAGATGTCATAAAATGTGGAGTATCAGTCTGGGACAGCTGTCCTGGATATACCTTTCCCAAAATCTTGCCCATTCCCAGCCTGCTGGTGAGGGGGGAATGTTGGAGAGACAGCCTTGATGCCGTGGCCAAAATCCTGGTGTGTGCCAGCACCTTCCCAGGTACCAATCCGGATTTTTGGATGATTTTTCTCCTCTTCCCATGGGCAAGGTGATGTTTCCATGCTGAGCTTGTGCTGCCAAGGGTTAAAAAGCAGCTGAGGGGACACCCCTGCCCCAAAAAGAGCCAAAAAAGCAACTTAAACCCCAAAAGTTCATGCAAGGAGGGGAAGAGGCCACTAAAAAGCAGCAAAACGAGTGGTAAAAGCATTTCCTGGGCAATCAAAAAACCCTGCTTGACTGCACACCCCACATTTTGGCTGAATTAATCGGCTCTTTCTCAATAAAAAAGGGGCTTGGATTTATTTTGCCTGGCTGGAAAGCAGGAGAGGTTTCTTCACCATTTTGAGCCATCCAGGCCCGGTTATTTCCCACTTTTTCCCCCCCAAATTTAGCTGAGAGAGCTCAGCCAGAGGAGGTTGGTGACCAGGAACTGCCTCCACAGAGGGAGCTGAGTGACTCCAGATGATTTAATCCCCTTTTAACTCCCTGAATCGCATTTCGGCGATGCCCATCTCTTTTTAAGACTAAGAAAACCTTTGGGTGAGCGATGCCTTTACTCAGAGCCTTCAGAGAGGTTCAAAGATGGACGAGGCGAGGATGGAGATGGGGAAGAAAAGGGGTGGACACACAAGACAGAGCCTAAAGCGGGCAACAAAATAAAAATGTGCCACTTCAACGTGGACGTGGGTAAATATTGGCCAATTTTTGCAGAAGATCATGGAAAGGGATTAATTTTAGCACTCAAGACAGCAAATTTTGGGGTTTATGCTCAGGTTTTGAACATCAAATGGTTTTGAACTCCGGAGCTGGGCTGCTCTCCTGGAAATCTGCTGGAGACGGGGGTTGGACACGACTGGAAAGTGCTGCCAGCACGGCAGGAGGTTTGGGGGCTCCATCTCCTGTTTTTATTTGTATTTTCAGCCCCAGCCCCTCACCAATTAGTCAGAAACCAGAGCTGACGTTTGTAAACAGTTTGTGTGGCAAACTGGAACTGGAATTTGGACAAAAATGCGATTTGCAGGAGAGATCTCGATCTCACCTCCACTGAACTTCCGAAAGTCGTCATCGATTAACACACCAGAGCGGCTATTTATAGAAATGTCCCATCCAGCCCCCTCAGGTTGGATTTTTTTTTTCCTTAAATCCCTGGGAAACACGAGCCAAAGGGAGCTCAGACAGGAACAGTCTCAGCTGTGCATTTCCCAGTGCTGACGTCCTTCCCGAGTTGTTCCGCAGAGAATTTGGGACCAAATCCTGCCTGCAGGAGCCTCCCTTTGGGTGCTTTTCACCCACATTTGCTCACATTCCCCCTGAAGGAACACGTGGGGAACAAATCCCACAGAAACCGCCTCTCTGGCTTCCCAAATTCTCACTCTTTGCCTTCCCAAGAGCAGCCCTTGCTCCGCCAGCTTTGCCGGATGGGATCGACTCCCAGCTCCGAGGAGTTCATCCTGATTTTAAGGAGCTACAAATAATCCTGACTCCACCAACTTTATCAGCACCGGGATTTATCCATCCCAGCAGCCCAGGGAAAAACTGGAGCGAAGGGCAGGGCTGTGTGGAGCCCAGATCCCTGCAGAGGGCATAACATCCCCATGGTTGGAACTGGGAACGCCGGGAGCTGCTCCGTTCCCCTGCATTCCCAGGAATGGACATGGATTTCTATTTCAGTCCTTTGCCAGCAGCAAAACGAGAACATTTCCTGTTTTTGCCTCTCGCTGCAATCAGGAGATGGCCAAATTAGCGTTGTCCTAATTAGCCCTCAGCAGGTGCCAAAGCCAGGAATGGCGAAGGAAGGAAGGAAGGACCTTGGAGCTCAAGCCAAACAAATCACATCCATTGTCTGGCTCCAGGCGGGCAAGTTTGGGATGAAAAAGGAGTATTTTGGACAATGGCACACGAGCAGTTCCCAATTTAGGGGGGTGTTCAGGCAAAGTTTAGCCTCTGCTCACTGCCATTGTTAATAATAATAAGGATAATAACGATAATAATAATAATGATGGTGATGATGATGAGCCCGTTTGCCGGATGAAGCTTTTCCTGAATAAAATCAGGCACTGGGAAGTAATTTCTTGGTCAGGAAACACAAGGGCTTTTTCAGGCTCAATAGCCGTGGAGGGGATGATGTAGAGCAGCTCTTCCAGCCCACATTCCTGCAGCATCCATAGTGGTTTTTAATGGAATTATTTATCCCCATGGGATGGGGCATGATCCTGGTTTTCCTGTGCAGGAGGGCCATTTTACAGATGGATAACTGGGGTGTCCTTAGAAGTTGTTATTTATCAATAATTATCAATAGAAGAAGTTATTTATCGATTTCCTTATTTATAAATTTCCTGATTTATCAGGAAATCTCTGACAAACCAAGTACCTGAAGGGTTTAACCCAAACACCTCCATGGCCACAGTGGGATTGTGCTGCCTTGAGATTCCACGCTTTGGCTGGGGAAAGTTAGGGATGGATCATCCCAAAATGCCAATGGAACAAGGACAGAGCATTTGGTGACTCCCTGTTAGTTTGTACAATTGTTTTGGGAAGGTTGCACCAAACCCAGTGTGGATTCATACAGTTACTAATTCCTGAAATCCCAGGATCATTTAGGGTGGAAAAGACCTCTAGGATTGAGTCCAACCATCCCCAGCACTGCCAAGGGCACCACTGAGCTGTGTCCCCACAGGGACACATCCACAGGGCTTTAAATCCCTCCAGGGATGGACACTGGACAGGGATGGAGCCCCTTCCAATGCCTGACCAACATTTCAGGGAGGAACTTTTTCCTAATAACCAATCCCAGCCTCCCCTGGTGCGACTTACGGCCATTTCCTCTCATCCTGAAATTCCTAAATTGCCACGAGATCTGAATACCCAAATCTCAATACAATTAATTCAAACAAAGCTGAATTCCTTGCAAATATCCAAAGGGAGATTGTGAATGATTTTACCAGAAAGCCAAAGGCACATTCAGCCATTTATTTTGAAGATGATAACTTCAGACTCTGTGTCCAACCCGAGGTCTCCTTTTACCATGGAATTATGGAATGCTTTGGGTTGGAAGGGACCATGGGCAGGGACCCCTCCCACCATCCCAGACTGCTCCAAGCCCCAGTGTCCAACCTGGCCTTGGACCCTGCCAGGGATCCAGGAGCAGCCACAGCTCCTCTGGGAATCCCAGCCCAACCCCTCCCCCCCCTCCCAGCCAGGAATTCCTTCCCAAGATCCCATCCATCCCTGCCCTCTGGCAGTGGGAAGCCATTCCCTGGGTCCTGTCCCTCCAGGCCTTGTCCCCAGTCCCTCTGCAGCTCTCCTGGAGCCCCTTTAGGCCCTGGAAGGTGCCATCCTGCCTGACTAAGGGAAGAGCTGGAGTAATTTCTAAGCTCTACCACCACTGTCATCCACATCTCAGGACCCTAAGCCATGGAGTGATGTGGATAAATCCACCGGGAAGCCACAACTCCCCCTATTCCACTGACCATAATTCCAGCTTTTTTACCCCTAAAGGAAACACCCTTGACCACCCCAGCAGAGACGATTCCAGCAGCAACTCCTGCCCACTCATGGCAGAACAGCCAACCCCAAAAGCAGCAGTTCCCCCCTGGACTGCGGTCCCAGGCTGTACCTGTAGGCCAGGGTGCAGGTGTCCTTGTACTCCTGGAGCTTCACGCACACCATGTTGAGGAACTGGTCCGAGTACGCGCTCAGGTCGTGCATGAGGTTCATCAGGTCCTGCACCGTCTTCTCCACGATCACCGTGCTCTGGGAGGGGACAGAAGCCCAGGCATGAGCAGCAGCTCGGGGGGTGTTCATTTCAGCCCTCTCCTGCTTTGCTAATTGTTGTCGCAGCTGCAAAGGTGCGGCTGATGCTCCCCGGCGCCGAGCAGGTGCCGGGGCGGCTCTGCCAGCGGCTCCTGCGGGGCTGGATAAATGAGGGGAAGGAAAAAACTGGGAAGGAGAAGGAGGGAAGTGGTTTAAGGGTTCGAATATCAGCTTGGGAAGTTTGGGTTTCTGAGCTGTTTCCTGAAGTTCACCAGGTCTTTCCCGCGTCAGGTGAAAACTCAAAATGAGAATTGGGATTTTTAGAGGAACGAGGAACACACGGCCCAAACTGCTGCTCCACCTCCTCTAGATCCCGGAATTACTGAGGCTGGAAAAGACCTCCAAAACCGTCCAGTCCAACCTGTGACCCATCCCCACCTTGTCACCCAGCCCGGAGCCCCGAGTGCCACTAAAACCCCCGATGAGCAGGTTTGGTTTCCTCCAGCCTGCAGAAGGTACCATAAACCCAATAATGTCCAAGATTTTGAGAGCTCCATGAATTCTGGGATTTCTGAGGCCCCCCAAGGTGACCTGGCATGGTTTGTATTTATTTTGCCCACTGTGTTCGATTTTGTTGCTGCAAACAAGACAGAAGGGAGGTCATGGAAGTCCCAAATCGATATAAATTGAATTATTAATGGTCTCAGTAGAGTGAGGGGTCATTCCTGAACTGCAGCAAAGGCAAAGGAAGAGACTGAAGCATTTGGGGGCCCTGGTTGGGAAATCCAGGACTCAGATTATATGGGAGGATCCCAGGGATTTGGAAAGAGCCCCACTTTGTCTGTGTTAATCAGGATGTGAGGAGAAGTTGGTGACTCAGAGCAAAATCTCATCAACCCCCAAATCACCACCTCTCCCACATCCCCGTGAGCCCAACTTCCATCTCTCCACTGATCTCCCGATTGAAGCGTGGCAGCATCGCCCTGATCCCTAATTCTGCTCCTCCAGAGCACCCCCTGAGGGACAGGAACTGATCCTGCTCCGCTCCCTGTCCCTGATTTGGTAAAAAAGCACCTTCCAAGCTCATCCTCACTGGGAGCACTCCCGAATCCCTGGGATGGGGGATTCACTCAAGGCTCAGGCACTGCCTGTGCTGTTCCTGGGATGTTCTTGGCTCCCAACTGCACTTGGAGAAAAAAATCTCATCTCATTCCACCCCCAGCCCTGGGCAGGGACACCTTCCACCATCCCAGACTGCTCCAAGCCCTGTCCAGCCTGGCCTTGGACACTTCCAGGGATCCAGGGGCAGCCACAGCTTCTCTGGGAATTCTGTTCCAGTCCCTCCCACCCTCCCAGCCAGGAATTCCTTCCCAAGATCCCATCCATCCCTGCCCTCTGGCAGTGGGAAGCCATTCCCTGGGTCCTGTCCCTCCAGGCCTTGTCCCCAGTCCCTCTGCAGCTCTCCTGGAGCCCCTTTGGGCCCTGCAAGGGGCTCTGAGCTCTCCCTGGAGCCTTCTCCTCTCCAGGTGAGCACCCCCAGCTCTCCCAGCCTGGCTCCCAAGGGGCTCCAGCCCTGGAGCAGCTCTGTGGATTCCTCCTGGGCTCTCTCCAGCAGCTCCAGGTCCTGCTGCTGTTGGCCCCAGGGCTGGGGCAGCTCTGCAGGTGGGGCCTCACCTGGGCAGAGCCTGGTGTGCTTTGAGATTAAAGTCAAGCCCACGCTGGGCTGATAAATGTGGTGAGGGATTAAAGTCATCATTTACCCCTCTGGAATAAAAAAGGGGAGGAAAATCCTCCCCAGCTCAGGCAGCAACACGGAAGACAAAAGCAATTCCTTTCCTTTTTGCGTGGATAATCAGATTTTTCCTTTTCCACAGGGATTTCAGTGGTGGGAGGAGGGTGGGGTTTCCAGCAGACCTGTGGTACCAACTGACCTCCCGCAGCTTCCCAGGAGCAGGATCTGTCCTTCCAGGAATCCTCGTGTGAACCCTCCTGGGTTGGACACGAAACCACACGAGGAGGAATCAAACCTGGCCTGGATCCAGCTCATTTCAATTTCCTTCCGTAACTCAACATTTGGAAAAAACAACAACCTAAAATCCCACGAGTGGATGTTAAACCTGAAAGTATTGTGGTTTTTACGGAGTTTTTCCCCACTTATTTTCCTCGACAACATTAAAATCCCAGCAAAGCTCCTGCCAGTATCTGGATTTTAGAATAAACCCTTTTGATTTAAAGGGAACACAAAGCTACTGGAATGATTAAAAAAACAAACCTAAAAGGGAGGAAAAAGGGAATTACCATATGAAAGAAGACCCTGCCAGACACGTAATGGCCGTTTCCCTGTGACATCTTAACCTCTCCCAAAGCCCTGCTGCCACCTCTGCAGGTGTCCCTGGGGACACCCCCTCTGAGGAGGCATTTGGGACAGCTGGATTCGTTAGCTGGGCCAGGCCTGGAGCTTCTCAAAGTCCCCAAAATGAAAGGCAGCTCACGCATTATCCCAGAGCCACAATCCCGTTGCCTCTGCCCCATCTGGATTCATTAACAGCAAACGGATGTGATCAAAGCTTAATTTTATGGCGAGGCACTTCAATGGAGCCTTTAAAAAAAAAAAAACCCCACGCTAACAAGGAAACTCATCCAGGGAACAATGCCCGGCCCCTCACACCTGAATCCCAACACCACGCCGAGGGGATGGTTCATTACTCCTCCGGGAAGGTTTTAAAAGAGGCTGAAGGCTGCTAAAAATAACAAGAAATTCCTCCCGACGCCCTCCGGTCCCTCGGCTGCGGTGGGGCACGAGGATGAAACGGAGAGCGCCGCTGGTTGTTAACACCGTGGGGTTTGTCTCGGATGGATTTTGCAAACATTTGCCATTATCCCTTGATTTGTTCCTTATTCTCCAGCTGGGCTGGAGCTTCAGGTGATGGAAAGCAGCTCCGGGGCAGGCAGAATTCCCACTCCAACCGTGGGGTCACACGGAACAAGCAGATATCGTTCCAGCAATTCCTTTGGGATCTCAGTATTCCAGCCACTCCTTTGGGATTTCAGTATTCCAGCCATTCCTTTGGGATCTCAGTATTCCAGCCATTCCTTTGGGATTCTTGCCTTGTGCAGCCCCAGCGAAGGCTTTAAAATGGCTGGAGAAAGAGAGCCCTGGAGGTGAAAGGATGCAGCTGGGGGAGTGGTTCTAAGGGTGCCTCAAAAATGCAGTTTCAGGACAATAAAAGTGATTTTCATCGAGTCCTTGACATGCAGAAGTTCAAACCAACAGCTCAAACCTCCAAAACCTTCAGCTTCTCATAGAATTGGAGAAAAATTTGGGTTGGAAAAGACCTTAAAGATCATCCACTTCCACCCCTGCCATGGGCAGGGACACCTCCCACTATCCCAGGTTATTCCAAGCCCCGTCCAACCCAGCCTTGGACTTTTCCAGGGATGGGAAGTGCATAATTTTATTTTCTAACTCCCTGGTGAGGAGCACTTGGATTAGAGGAACAATCTTCCCCCTCAGTATCTTTTTTTTTTTTTGGCAGAAATCCCAGCTTTTCCATGCCTTGGGAAAAGGGAGAAGCTCTATTCCCTCGCTCCGTTTCCTTGGGGAAAGCAGACAAAAGATGGGAATATCCTGCTCAGAAACGTCTTCACCAAAACACAGCAGATGGAGGACGAGACCTTGGCACTGGCAAAGTTGTCCATTATTGGCTGATTATTGCCCATCACAAAATCTCTCCTCGAGATGCCTTGGCAGAGGAAGGCACCAGATGAGGGCAGGACGTGGCTGCCTTGAAGGAGAAGAATTAATAAGGCCTGATCTAATTTTCAAGCTGGAGTTTAGCTGACACCTCACGGTTTTAAAGCACCAAACAGAGCCCAGCTCTAATTAAAGCAGGACAGGAGAGAGGAAAAGTTTTCAAAGCTCTTCAGGCTCAGTGCTGAGCCCCAGCTCTGGATTTGGGACCATTCCCAAGGGACAAAATTTAAATACCTTAAGCTTAAATACCTGGCCAGGGTCTGGTGAGCTGATAAATACCAAGTGCTGTCAGTGCCTTGGAAGGCAATGGCAAAGGGAGATAAAAATTTGGGCCCTTTACCCAAATTTCTCCCAAACACCTCGTGAGGCCCCTGGAAGAACTCTCCTCTCACTAAATGAGCAGATTAGAGCTGGGAATCATGGAAACCTGAGAAGCAGGAGCTGGGGAGCCAGTTTGCCTGGAATATTGGGATGAATGGGCTGTTCAGAGCTCTTTGGTGGCTCTGAAATAGCCAACACCAGCCCTGAGGCCACGGGAGTGGGACTGGGAAGAGTTGGATCCATCAGCGCCATGGGGAGCCAACCTGGAGCCCTCTTCCAGCACCAACACTAAAATAAAACAATGAAACAATAAAACAGAGGAGTAAACCCAGCCCTGAACCAACTAAATTCACTTTTTTTTTTAGCTAACAGAGGAAAGAGGAGAATCTAAATTCCTGCTTTTACTGCTCAGTGGTTATCCCACGTGGAGCGATAACACCGTCTTCCCACTCTTCTTTCTGGCACATCCAGGGTTTACAAAGGGCTGGAGTTTTTGGAATGTATCAATTCCGTTCAAACCCGTGTTTAGCAGCAAAATCTCCTTTCACAGTCTCCAATCTGATAGCCTGCTTTCCTTTTCCCCAGGAAAATCCATTATTCCAGTATCAGCTGTGCCCGTTACCATGGTTATACAACATCCCACTGCAACTTTGCTTCCCAAATGCTCCTAACTCCAAGGGATTATTCCTCTTTTAACCGTAATTCTGCCTGTTTCAGTGCAGGTGATGTTTTCATTTTTATGGGATTTATCCCGACAGGCCCTGAGTGACTTCACCCCACGGACGCGAGCCCAGGATCTGCTGGAATTCTCACCCCACTTTAAATGTGATGTCACAGGAGCCAAATGAGCGCATGAACAAAGGCCTTGGGTAACTCTTATTTACCTGGCACGGAAAAAGCTTTGCTCCAGTGAACTGGAATATTGATGAGGAGCAAAATGTACATTTGTTGGTTTTTTTTTAAAAAAAAATGGAGAACATGAACCATAAAATCTGCTTATTGCTGTGTTACTGTGACCAGGCAGAAGGGTTTCCCCCCCTCGGACCACTCTGTTCACTGCTGAGGGTTCCAGGGAGTCCCTGACTGGAACACAAAGTGAACATTTCCTGGGGCCGGCCCTGCACAAGCCCGGGAAATGCAGAATCGATCACACCCAGCTGGACACGGAGAGAGGAGGCTGCCACG
>VXAZ01006216.1:131914-216145 GCA_013399875.1 Gymnorhina tibicen
GACAGGCCCTGAGTGACTTCACCCCACGGACGCGAGCCCAGGATCTGCTGGAATTCTCACCCCACTTTAAATGTGATGTCACAGGAGCCAAATGAGCGCATGAACAAAGGCCTTGGGTAACTCTTATTTACCTGGCACGGAAAAAGCTTTGCTCCAGTGAACTGGAATATTGATGAGGAGCAAAATGTACATTTGTTGGGTTTTTTTTTTTAAAAAAATGGAGAACATGAACCATAAAATCTGCTTATTGCTGTGTTACTGTGACCAGGCAGAAGGGTTTCCCCCCCTCGGACCACTCTGTTCACTGCTGAGGGTTCCAGGGAGTCCCTGACTGGAACACAAAGTGAACATTTCCTGGGGCCGGCCCTGCACAAGCCCGGGAAATGCAGAATCGATCACACCCAGCTGGACACGGAGAGAGGAGGCTGCCACGAGGGTTTGCCAACTCTGCGAGGACTCAAAACTACATCAGCAGCTCTGCAGTTTGAAACTGAGCCCACGGAGCTGAAACACTCGTGGCTCTTCTGGAATGTGGGAGGCCAAATCCCAAAGCCGGGGAAGGCGGGAGAAGAGGCACAAGGATGGGGTGTGGAATGGGGATTTTCATCGTATTCTTTGTTAAATCTGAGATAAACTTGTGCTCCAGACTGGGCTTCACTGCAAGGAAAAGCTTCCTTCAAAAAATTTCATAGAATCATGGAATGGTTTGGGTGGGAAGGACCCTAAGGATCATCCAGGCCATGGGCAGGGACACCTCCCACTGTCCCAGGCTGCTCCAAGCCCCAGTGTCCAGCCTGGCCTTGGACACTTCCAGGGATCCAGGAGCAGCCACAGCTGCTCTGGGAATTCCAGCCCAGCCCCTCCCCACCCTCCCAGCCAGGAATTCCTTCCCAAGATCCCACCCATCCCTGCCCTCTGGCAGTGGGAAGCCATTCCCTGGGTCCTGTCCGTTCAGGCCTTGTCCCCAGTCCCTCTCCAGCTCTCCTGGAGCCCCTTGAGGCCCTGCAAGGGGCTCTGAGCTCTTCCTGGAGCCTTCCCTTCTCCAGGTGAGCACCCCCAGCTCTCCCAGCCTGGCTCTACTTCCCCAATTTCTAATTAAACTGAGTCCCTTCCTACAGAGTCCCAGAACCAGCCAATCTCTCCCTTCATGGATTTTCGTGCAGGACACGGATTCAGCCCCTGGGCTGCAGCTCAGCTCTTCCTCACTGCCCTCAGTGTGATGTTCACTCCCACCAACTTCAGCTCGTTTGTCCCAGCAAAATCTAATTTTGCCACTGTCAAGACAGAAAAATGTGACTGGGTAACTCCACATGGAAAGTTTTTCCAAGGAAAAATGCTCCACTCAGCTGCCTGTTCTATGCTGCCCTGATAACCTGGACTTGTCTCTCGTGACACTTTGATGATATTTGCACAGAAACAGGTTAAAAACCCTTTCCTCTGTAACCTCCTGAATGCCTGTGACATCAGAATCCTTTCCCAGCTCCTCATTTTTACGTCTTTCCAGCCTTGCCAGCCAGCCAGGAGGAGACCCAGCAGATGGGAGCTGAAGCTGGATCACAGCAGAGCAGAAAAGAGCTCCTGTTTTTAACAGTGAGGGCGATTAACCACAGGAACAGCTTGGTGTGCTGGATTCTCCATCTCCGACAGGCTCAGAAACAAGCCCAGGTGCTTTCCTGGGAGAGTCGCTGCATTCCCAATGGAATTACGGACTTGATGAGGAAATTCCTGGGTGGAGAAACTTTGAGGGCTGATTATGCTGCAGATCAGGTGAATTTATTCTGATTTTGATCTTGAATTCCACAGTGAAAGATGCCCAAGTTACGCTTAAAAACCCCCAGCCAGCAAAAGCTGGAATTCCAGCTCCACCCCTGGAGCTCCGACCCTGGAATCTCTAAAAGTGGTGGCGTTTTCTTCTCCAGCACCAGCAAAGCGAATCTGCCCACCCAAAACACACCGGAACTGTTCAAATCTCCGGAATTCCCCACAAAATGGGAATTCTCAGCACATCAACTCTTAGCCAGCACCCAGGAGCTTGCCAGCATCCCAAAAAGGGGTTAAATCTCCAGCAGGATCATGGTTAAGGTTGGAAAAGACCTCCCAGATCACTGAGTCCAACCATCAGCCATGGTCACCACCAAACCACGTCCCCAAGTGCCACCTCCACACGTTTTTTGAACACTTCCAGGGATGGGGACTCCATCACTTCCATGGGCAGCTGCTCCAGTGCTGGACAATCCAACAACTCCCTGCCGAGGTGGTCTCACCTCCAAAAATCCCAGCGCCAGGACTGGGAATATCCACATGAGGAGATGCCTTTCCATAATCTTCAAACCAATAAATCCCTGATCCCAAGCTGGCTCCTACCCCAGCTTTGTCACCAGCTCAAAAAGCAGGGAATAGAAAAATGATCCCTTGGACAAGGATTTCCTTTCGTTTATTCCCATTCCGCGTGCACTGCGGACAAGCAGGGAAGGGAAAATTTGGTTGGACACAGGGGGAAGTTTGTGACAGTCTCAACTTCCAGCCCTGACATTATCCCCCCACTTGAGCCACTGGAATCCTCCTGGAATGCTACAGCAGCCACAGCAGGATAAGGAATATCAGTGCCTTGGCAGGGAGATGGACGGGATAATTTAATTGGTCTTTTGTATCTCTCCCTTCTCCGATCCCGCCGAGGTCTGGAGCTATTATTAAAGGCATTTTTTAAGGTTATTTTAATTTACTCCTCCAAATGGATTCCCATCCATTCGCTCCCGCCAAGTGAACGTTGTCAGGGACATTAGTGGGGTGATAAAATAGCTGCAGCTTCCTGCTGCTTTTAATGTGCTCCATCCACCAGAAAAGTCATTAGCTCTTAGCCTTTAATACACCCTCTGCACCGCTGCAGGACTGTTTATCACTTAAAAGTGCCACGCTCTCCCTTTATTAATCAATATACATTTGTGCAAGGAAAAGGGACTCACGGCCACTGATTCCGGCCTGGTTTGTGCTGCAGGAGCTGAAAAAACGTCCCCGGCATTTCTGAATATTCCTGGAAGTGGCTTTCACTCAGGTTTTTACACAACTGCCCCAATTACAGGTGAGCTGGTGGCAAGGTGACAAATTTATTTCGCCGGCGGTGAGTGGCAGCTTTCCCTCTCCTTTGTCATCCCTTCTCTAGAACATCATTAGCAGCTGCAACGCGGCACAAATGGGACGTGGAGCACGGAATTAATGATGCTCGGGAGCAGAGAGCTCGTTTCTAATAAATGTTTTCATACAGCCGGCCCAGTTTGGAGAATAAAACCCCTCAGTGTTATTTTTATGTGCTCTGAGATCTAATTTTTTTCGGTCTCGAAGCCCCAGTATTTAAAATATATTTATCTATTAAAAATGCCTTGCTGGAGACAGTGATTAGGAAGGTTCAGGTGGAGGAGGGATGCTCCTGGAAAGACACAGCGACCACGACAAGGGCAGCTGGATGATGAAAAACCAAAAGAAATTGGGAAAAACTGGATTGAGAAAGGTTTAGCAGGGCTGTGCCCCCGAAAGAAAATGCTGCTGTGCCCCTGGATTGGTGCTGTCCAGTGCAAACGCTGTAATTATGATCTAAATTCAACAAAAATTAATGAAAATGCAAGAGATCACTGGAAAACAAATGGTGAAATCCAGGAATGACAGGTAAAGGCTTAAGAGGGACCCTGAGCTAAGCCAGGCTGAGCTCCTGGCCTCACAAAGATGTCGTTCCACTGAAATTAGAAGCCAATTTGTCAGATTTTGGCATCAGTGTCTAAAAGTCTCCTTTGTAGGGGTGAGACAACGCAGAGTGACCAGGCCGATGTCACCAGTGGGTTCGGGTATACGGTTTTTGATCCCAAAAGAGACTCAAACCTCACCCTTAAGCACCAAAATTCTCCTTTCAGCACCAAAATTCACATTTCTGTCTCACTCTTCGTTAACCTGACTCTAATTAATGTGATGAACAAGTCCATGTTTTCCAAAGCAATCCCTGGCAAACATGGGGAGGGAGCAGAGGCCTTCCTATGGATTCATCTCTCCGAGGCATCCCAAGGGATGTCAAAATTGGCAGCTAAATTCCCTGTATTATTTTCCGTGGATTGGTTTTGTGCAGGTTTAAGGCTGGTCTTAAATTTAAAGGAGAAAAATGTTTCCAAGGGGAATTTCCACCCCAGTTTCCACACAAGAAGCCAGAGGGTGACAATTTGGTTCTTCAGGTGTTTCTAATTTTGGTTTCTCTCAACAGAGTGGCTAAAATTAGGAGTTTTCCCAAATTTCCATTCGAACATTCCAGTGCTGGAATGCTGTTTATAGACAAATCCAATGGAAAGGAGAGGATTTGGTTAGGAAAAGAATAGGAAGGAGAAAATTTTCCCCTCAGATCATTTGTTCAGCAGGACTTGGATTTCAATATTTTATTGCACAGGCCAGTGCTGGAACCACTGAACTCCAAGACAAGCAAGACACTGGAATTCCCAATCTCCATCTCCTTTGATTCCAAAGGATTTCAAACAAATCCGGGGTTGGGATGAAGAAATCCCAGTGCAACTCAGCAAGGAGGTGCCTCCCAAGCACCTCCAGACAGAACCTGGGCAGAGCTGAGGGCTCCTCCCAGGAATGACTCAAAAAGCAAAACCACTTGGAAATGGGAGGTGATGGACTCAAGGTCTCTGCTCAAGAACAGAACCCAAATATCCTTAATCCTGAAAAAATTTAATTTAATGGAACCCGTGGCATTTGCAGAGTTTCCCAAGCTGGAAGCTACAAAAAGAGAATTGCCTCGTGTCCTCCAAAATGAAGCAGAGGATTACAAAAGAATCTGTAATTTCACTTATTCTCTTGGTTCTTACTCTTTTTTGCCTTTCTAAAAAAAAAAAAAAAAANATTTTGCATTTTTGCATCGTGGCACGAGCAGGGGTCAAATTGACCAAAATTTAAGGGTGACTCAGGGGGTCTTTGCACATCCCAAAAGGGAAAATCCAGCCTGAAGTGCCGCCCCCAAAAAGCACAGACAGGAGAAAACTCAGGGAAGCTGCACGTGCCGGCATCACTTGTGATTTATTCAACACATTCAGCCTCGTGCTCTCCACATCAAAGACCGAGGAGATCACAGCTCTGTCCCTGGACGTCTCCGAAGGATTATTCGGAAACTCCTCATGCGTGGAGGCTGCTCCCGGGATCCGACAGCTCGTGTTAACATCGCGTTCATCAAACCACAGCGACCACCACGAACCCCCGGGGACTCGGGAATGACAAACTCGGCAACACCAGCCTTTGATTCCTGCCAGGAGAAGCAGGAATTACAAAGAGATCCGTGGGCTGGGAGCAAGATTGAAACGTTTTTAACCCCACTGTTCCCTCCTTCTTTTGTCTCTTCTTGACTCAGACCCCACCAGGTCCAAGGGTGGGGCCATTCCCTAAGGAAGATGATTCCAAGGGGGAGCCATGGTGTGGGGATGAGAGCCGTAGCCACATATCCCAATTTCTGGAAGCAGGGATGGATTTGGAAAACGCCAGAGGCCTGCAGGGCACTTTCCCTTTCAGACTGACCTTCTCCACCAGGAAAGCTGGGCCCCACCAGTTTAAAACAGTGTGGAAATGGGATCACTTGGATCTGTGGTGGAGTCCCCATCCCTGGAGGTGTCCAAGGAAGGCCTGGACATGGCACTCCGTGCTCTGGGCTGGTGACAAGGTGGGAATCGGGCACAGCTTGGACTTGATGGTCTCGGAGGGCTTTTCCAACCTCAGCAATCCTGGGATTCTGTGATTTGCAGGGAATGTCATAGATGGGACACAGATATCCCCAAAGCAATCCCAGAATGGTTTGGGTTGGAAAGAACCTTAAAGTCCATCCTGTTCCACCCCTGCCATGGGAAGGGACACCTTCCACTATCCCAGATTGCTCCAAGCCCTGTCCAACCTGGCCTTGGGCACTTCCAGGGATCCAGGGGTAGACATAGCTTCTCTGGGAATTCTACTCCAGCTCCTCCCCACCCTCCCAGCCAGGAAGGGCTTCCTGAATATTCCTTCCCAATCTCCCATCTATCTCTGCCCTCTGGCAGTGGGAAGCCACTCCCTCTGTCCTGTCCCTCCATGTCATTGTAGTAAAGATAAATCCTGAACCACACATCAAGGACACCTTTGCTTCCTTCAGATCCCAACTATTTTTATCACCATTTTCCCAAAGGCCTGTCCATTAATCCAAAAAAACCCAACCAAAACCAAGCAAAAATTATTCAGCTGCACTTCACAGTTTCCCACACTAAGCACTGAGTATTTCCACTCCTTTAACTCCTGGCAAGGAGTAAAAATAACTAGAGGGTCTACTCAGCATTTTAGCAACCCCCTGCTCCTAACTCAGGATTTCTGTCATCGCAAAGCCCCGCGCGACGGCAAAACCCGCTCCCAAAATCCAGCAAAAGCGCAGTGTGGAAAAGAAGTTGTCTTTTCCCCAAAAAACCCCACATTTTAGGAGGAAAAAAGAATAAAAGACGTCAAACTGGGAAGTGAAAAACCCACTGGGTCAGCTCGTTACGGGAGATGTCTGATAACGGCGGCGCTGCCATCGTTCAACCCCCGGCCGGCGCCGTTAACGAGCAATCCCGCTCGGAAAACGGGCTGGATGAGGCCATGGATCTTCCCTTCCCACGTGGAACTTGTGCATCATTTCCTGACAGAGCCATCTCCCCTTCCCAGCAGCCGGAGCATCTCCGAGAGGCCTCCCAGGCATTATGGATGGCGGGGAAGGAGCTCTTTGTTTTATCGCCCGTTGTTTGCCCGGTGCTAACGATTCGCGGACGACTGTCCTGTGGATAAATCCACGAAGGCATTCAGCGGGAAGGCGAGGGAGCCAAACTTGGCACGGATGGAGCCATCCACACAAAACATTCATCTATTAACCAAACGGCAGCGCTTCCAAACCCAGCGGGGTCCCCGTGGAGCCCTGCTGGGAAGCAGGAATTAACTCGGAGCGGAGATCGTTTGTCTCTGGAATGTTGTCATGTTTGTTGTCATATTCGCGGATGAATTCCAGGCTTTATTGGGAAGGCAGGTGGCACTCAAGATCGCTCATGGGAGAGGCCTCGGGATGAAAAGAGAGCCGAGGAGAAATTCATCTCCCACGGACGGAATGGAGGGAATTCATCTCCGACGCTGCTGCAGTTAACGGCGGCAAATTTCACTCAGTTTCACGCAGAAGGGGCAAACTGGAGTAGCTCAGTTACTACCAAGTTGCTACTCAGTTACTGCTTGCTCAGGT
The DNA here is from genome assembly GCA_013399875.1 of Gymnorhina tibicen. NCBI lineage: Eukaryota > Metazoa > Chordata > Aves > Passeriformes > Artamidae > Gymnorhina > Gymnorhina tibicen. Next base: position 139,170 of record VXAZ01006216.1, read on the forward strand.
TTTTGTTTCATTCCTACCTAGAAAAAACATTTCCCATCTTATCCAGAAAAAAACATGGCCAGGCCTGATGGGGAACATGCATGAAACAGAAGTGCTGGAGAAATGGGATAATCATCCTGTTTGGGCAGGAAACAGACAATTTGGGGCCATCACTGGGCCAAAAAAAAGGGAATTTTTGGGGAGGAAAGAGGAATTTTAAATATTCAGTGGTTGCTGCAGCATGGGGTGGATCTGTGTTTACACATCTTCCCCTTCAGCAGCACGAAGGTGGCTGAGGGATGTGGCTACACCAGCTTCCCAAAGGAATCTCCTGAACTCCTTCCAAGTGAAGAGCCAATTAAATAATTAAATACCCTTCAGAAATTCATTTCTTTTTGGCCAAACTGCTTTCACAAGCTCCTGTCCCTCAGCAGAACCACGGCGGCTGCACAGAGCACCCTGTGTGAAAAGGGAGGATGTTTCACCCCGAGTCACACAAATCCCATCCTCACCCCCGTGTCCCATTCACCCAGGAGCCATTCCCTCACCAACAGGAATTCGGGAATTCCAAGGCAGAGGGAGTGTTCTGGGAGACCTCAGGGAACAAAAGTGAGGTCAAACGAATGCTCGAGGTGATGCTGAGTGGTTCAGTTCCCACAAAAACAGAGCATTCCCGACTGCTGGATCCCGAGTCCAGCACTCAGATCTGCTTGGGAATGCTGGGAACGGGACAAATCCTGATGTTTGCCCTCCTGAGCCAAGGAAAATCCAGTGAGCAACTGTGGAGTAAACTCTGCCTAAGGAGGGGAGAGTTTCACCCTGAGCTGTGACCCCACCCTGAACCAATTTATAAAAACCACCCGAGGAACACGGGGCTGATTTTATTGACAGCAAAAAGGGCCCCGAGGGTCAGTGAAAAACACAATTTTATCGACCAATTTCCACCACCTTTACCTAAATATTTGAATATTTACCCCAGCACCCACTGAACAATTTGCTGCACCCCCGTTGGGAGGTGGCAGAAAAGAGATTTGAGCATTTCCCTGCAGCAAGTTGGGAACATCAACCAGAGTTTTAAATGCTCTTGCATTTTGTTCCTACAGCAGCTCTCCAAAACTGACTGAAAAAGCAATTACAGCGTTCGAGTTTTCTCCGCTGTTTCTATTTTCATTTTCCTTGCTTGAGAGTTGATACACAAAAATAAACCAGGAAGGATGCTGGAGGCTCCACCAGATCACAAACTGGTGGGAAAGCTGAGGGAGAGGGGATGTGGGCAGTTAAATTGATGGGAAAGATCCCAAAAGTGCTAAAATACTTTAAATTCTCCCCTGTCTGCTGTTTTTACCATGATAAAGGTGCTTAAAAACGGGTGTAATCATGCAATTAAATAAAAAATTAATGAGGGGTTGTGAAATGTAATAAAAGACTTCAAATTTAATTACTGCAGAACAATGTGTTCAGAACACCAACCAAAACCACACAGCTCCTTTTCGAGAGCAACGTTTGCAACCTGAAGTCAGCTGGAAAAGAAAAGAGACCCCTGGTACAACGACCTCAGCTCTCAACCTGCCCCTTCCTCTGCTGCCACGAACTTTCCAGCTGGATGTTCCCTAAATTCCTTTCCATTCCTCGGGAGTCCAGGATGAAAAAAAAAAAAAAGGGGTTGTCTCACAACCTGGACATCTTGAAAAAAGATGAATTCCAAAATAAATCAAGGGAAGGGGCTGGAATTGAAGCTCTGGTGCCTCCTGGCCACCACTCACTGCCTGTGGTGGTGTTTATTTATTTCTAGGATCGTTATTTCAGGATTTTTATGATTTTTTTAAGGCATGGGAATTCCTCCTCTGGCCAGGCAGGTCATTCTCACCTTCATTCCAACCTCTCCTGAAGCCTTGTGCTGCCACCAAACTGCAGGGAATGATCCAATTACAGAAGGCAAATAGGGAATGATCCATAAAAATTCTTAAATTATCTCACGGCTGCAAGTTACAATCAGTCACTGGGGGGTTTTAGGGAAGAATTATTTTTGTTTATATTTTTAAAAAGAAATAAATAAGATTAAATAATATGAACTCGAGATAATTTTTGGAAGGCTTTGTGCTTGCCACAAATCTGAGCCCCGCCCAAAACTTCTCCTCCTTGATCCATGTCTAAAGGACCTGGAGCATGAACTTGGCTGCAAATTATTCCAAATTATTGCTTTCTCAGCTCCAGTAGGGCAATTCCTTGATTTTTAAAATATTTTTTTTAATGTTCTAACCCCGTGTCAGACCAGCATTCTGCAAAACAAAAGCGAAGGTGCTGTTAAACCCCTTCCTCTCTTCCAGGCTGGATTGTTTCCTGTTCAGGAGCTCGATTATTCCCCTTAGTTCCAAAAAGGGGTTTATTTGTGACCTCGCACCTTTGCAGCCAACCAAAAGCCCGAACACCTCAATTCCTGGGCTAAACTTCGCTTTCCCTCCCTGTCAAATCAACATCAGGACTTGACTCAGCCCCTGTCACTGGGTCACGACACAGAAACCTCAAAATGCTTTTAAACCACACAGGAAATTCCTTTTAATGAAACCTGATTTTCCTGGCTTCATTAACAAACCACACAAGTGTTGCCAAATTATTTTAAAGAGCCTGAAGACCAAGTAAAGCCTTGACACCCTTTGGTTATCTGTTGGTTTAAACTCAACAGATGATAGATCCTGCTTGCCTGAGGGAATTTTGTCATGGAAATTCATGGACATTGTTGTTATTATAATTTTTTATTATTATTATAATCATCATCACTATAATTATTATCATTTCCATCATTATTACCATTATTATCTTTGCCAGTCTTACCTAGAAATGAAACCTGGATGATGTTCTGGCAGCTCCTGAGGGTTGTGACTGGCTTGACAGACCAGCAAACCCAAAATTCCTCAGGAAGAACAAGGAATCAAATATAAATCCCCCCAAAACCAATATTTTGACGCAGATTAATTCGTTCTAATATTGCTTTGCTAGAAGGAATTCATCTGAGAGTCAGAACATTGCTCTGAACCCAACAGGAGGCCAAGGTGCCAAATTAAGGGATGGATGCTCCTGGAACCTGGGAACGGGAAAATTGGCTTTCAATGGAGCAGAAGTCACCTGGAGGCAGCTTTGTTTTGAGAGGGTCTGTTCAATGACATCCCCAGACTGGGAATGGGTTTTTCCGACCATTTCTCCCAATCCCAAAGAATGTGCAAGAGCAGCTGTGACCCCACAGCACCATTTTCCTGCGTCACCCACTGGAATCCAACACCATTCCTGCTTTTCAGCCAGGAAATATTCCTCAGGTAACTCTAAGAAGACCCAAAGTGCACACAAGAGTTTTTCTTTTCAGGTCCATGACTTGACCGGCACCCGGAGCTCTAAAACCTCAGCTCCTGCACATTTTGGCCGTTCCTATTCCAGGAAAATGGGCCATGGAATCCCAGAGTGGTTTGGGTTGGAAGAGACCTTAAAGCCCATCCAGTTCCTCCGCACTGCCATGGGCACGGACACCTCCCACTGGACCAGGTTGCTCCAAGCTGGCCTTGGACACTTCCAGGGATGGAGCATCCCCAGCATCTCTTTGCTAATTGGGAGAACAGGGGAAAACAGGAGAAAATATTAATGGTATTTTCCATTTTGTGACAGAAAACAACAGAGCAGGAATTAAACAGGGAACGCCCAAAGCGGGTTCAGCCTGTCCCTCAACACCACATTCCACACCACCCTTCAATGAGAAAAAATAGAGTTAAACTGAGAAATCTCAGTGCCTTGGGCTAAAAGCATCCTGGGGCTCCCTTGGAGGCTGGAATATTTTTCATTTTCATTTTAATTTTTCATTTTTATTTTAATTTCTCATTTCCAAACTTGTTTTCCTTTTAATCGTGCGCGACTCCCGAGGTTATTGTGGGATGTTGTTCACTCAGGGAGGAGTGGGATGCCGCCGAGTGACCGGATCTCCCTCTGTCCTTTCCTGTTCCAAATGCCTGACAGTATTTAGACATTTTTTAGGGCCAATGGGATGGATCTCATCTCCCTACCACAGAAAGAAATCTGGTGCCACTCCAGTGACTTCAAGGTCAGGTGAGATCCAAACTGAGATTCCATTTCCACACATCCAATGCCTGTCAGTCCTCTCCTCCTTCACCTTATCCAGCAGCCAATAATTAACACCTTATTAATTAAAACAGCCCTGGCCAGGGCTCTCCTGGAGCATTTCCTCGATTTTCACACCCTACAGCAGTTTTCTTTACAGGCACGAAGTCCTTAAATATTTTAATTGAAGAGCCCATCCCAATGGTTTGGATTCCCCAGGAAATCCTGGATCAGCCCCAGGATGACCAGACCTGGTACCCCCCAAAAGTGAGAGGGAAAAGCTTTTCCCTTCTCCCACAAAGCAAAAATCCCAGCACAAAAGCAGATCATTTGCAAAAAAAAAAAAATTATAATTCTGACAGCTTCGTGTGCATGAGGGAAACTGTAATTTTATTTTATTTTAGTTTAGTTTAGTTTATTTTATTTAAATGGAAAGGGTCTATTTATAGATTAGAACCAAGAGGGGAAACTTTTCATTTACTGCCTTCCCTCAGTTCTTTCAGATGTAAATTCGAGTGCTATGAACTTTCCAACTGCAGAGTTTATCCACTTCAGGAGGAAGATTCCAGAGGCAGGGAGGAAACCCACGGTGCCAGGAGGAATATTCCAGTGGAATGGCAGCATCCCCGCACTGTTGCTCATTGTTTAATTCTCCTGTTGACAAGTCCCTGCCTCCAAAATCCCAACTACTCCCCCTGAACTGCTGCTTGTCAGGGAGTGGCAGCCCCCCTGCCACACACGAAAAAAGAGCTTTACACCTTCCCTTTCCACAATAGATTCATGTCTCTTTTGTTCTCCTCGAGCTGGGTGTCATATTTCAAAATGCACTTTTCAAACAGGTATAATTAAAGCTCTGCGAGAGGAGGGCGGCAGAGAAATGAGCAGCCAAAGGAGTAATGAAAGGATTTTAGAGGGGTGCACGAGCTGGAAGGTGCCTCATCCCTCCCTCTCACCACACAGCTACAATTACACTCCACAGTTGGGGGGAGGGAAAAAGAAAAAAAAAAGTAATTATAAAAATGGACTTTTCCTCGAAAAATGAGCACGTTGTCACAGGATTACTGCTTTGAACATCGCAGCGCTTCAAAAGGAGGATGAATTAGTGCTGACAACTCAATAAAGTAGCCATCAATTATTCAAAATGTGATGGCTCTTCTCATGCAGCACTTGCGATTAGGAAAACATTTCAAAACCTGGAAATGAGAGTTATTCTTCCTCCGTGAAATGGGCTTCAAAACGCGAGCAAAGAAAAATAATGGGGCTTTGGAGGAGCCTGGCAAGAACACAGGGAAGTTTCTTCTCTTGGAGCCATCCATCAAGTGCTTCATGTGAGACTGTTCCAGGCTGGAATTTGGGATTCGTGGAGCAGAACAGAGGGAAGGGAAAAATATCTGGGATGCGAGAGGGGGACACAAGCTTCAGCTGATGGGTGCAGAGAGCCCAGCCCAACGAGGCCCCAGATGAAACCATTGGTGTGTTTTGAAAAAGCAAATGATTAACTTCCCTAGGGAAAAGAAAGCTATGGAAGAACCAGGTTTCCCAGAGAAGTTTGTGGAAGTTTTTGATGTCCCAGCCCTGGAAGTGGCCAAGGACAGGGCTTGGAGCAGCCTGGGATGGTGGAAGTTGTCCCTGCCCATGGCAGGGGGTGGCACTGGATGGGCTTGAAGGTCCCTTCCAATCCAAACCGTTCTGGGATTCCATGAAAGAAATTCCTGGAGGAATCTTGGTGATGGAGCAACGCAGAGTCCTTTAAATGACGTTTATCAGACTCTGCCTTTCCAGGTGCTGGATGTTCCTCCTGGAACTGCAGCTCATCCATCACCGAAACAACCCCAGTGAAGGCAAAGCACTGGTTTAAAATTTCAGGAATCTTGGAAAAAAGGGAGCTGGAGGAAAAATGGAAAACTGGGTGAGTGTCACTCCTGTGACAGCTGGATCTGTGACTTCACACTGGATTTTCAGCAGCACCCTTGGGCTGAGGAGAAGCTGCTCTGCCTCAGCATCACAGGGCCCTGATCTCCTGCCAGGAATCCTTAATGAGTTTGCAAATGAGGAATGTGCAGCTGGAGCTTTAAACAAGCAGGAGGGTGCCCAGGCTAAAAGGCTTCTCCTCTGGCCATGGAGGTAACAAGGGCTGGGTCTGACGCCAGCCCTGTGAGGCAAAATGAGGATTTATGAGAGCAATGCTGCTGCTGAGGGAGCCTGGCGGGGCTCTTTGGGTAATTAAAATAATCAGTCAAGGCCTGGGATGGAGGCTGGAGGTTTACTCCCCATTTCTGAGGAAAAACTGACAACTAGAGGGGAAAAAAATGAAAATAAAGTAAATTACGAGGAAGTTTTAGTGGTTTTATGGGTCTACTGAGTATTTGATGAACTGGCACTGAAAAGCAGCTGCCCAGGCCAGGGTGAGGGCGAGGTCCCTTCACGGAATCCCAGGATGGGTTGGGTTGGAAGAGACCTTAAAGCTCATCCAGTGCCACCCCTGCTGTGGGCAGGGACACCTTCCCCTATCCCAGGCTGCTCCAAGCCCCGTCCAGCCTGGCTTTGGATACTGCCAGGGATCCAGGGGCAGCCACAGCTTCTCTGGGAATTCCATTCCAGGCCTCCCCACCCTCCCAGGGGAGAACATGGCAGACTCTTGCTGAGGTGAACAAAACACGTTGGTGACCTCAAGTAGGACCAGGATCAACAACTTGTACCCAACTCTCAGTGGAAATACTCAGGGCCAGGCTGGACGGGGCTTGGAGCAATCTGGGATAGTGGAAGGTGTCCCTGCCCATGGCAGCGGGGAAGGCCTTTAAAGGTCCCTTCCAACCCTTTAAAGGTCCCTTCCAACCCAAAATATTCCACAATTGAATGATTCATCACTGAGCAAACGAGGGTTATCCAGTTCCTGACCAACTCCAACGCACGACATGGGAGAGGCATCCATTGATTTCAGGGATTAACGGGAACCAGAGACCTCAAACACGGGGCTGTTCCCTTCAGGTCGAACACGACTCACGTCTGTGGGATGATTGGTGAAGCGTGACTTTGCCTTTCCAGGTCTGAGGAGGACGAAAATAATTCTGCCTGCGAGGGGCATTGCTTGAAAATGTCCACACACAGCTCCCCTGCCCTGGGACGCACTGAACGTGTGAGTGAAACTTGAAATTTTTAAAATAAATCGAAGGCCTGACGCTCTGCCTAAAGCGATTGCTTTTGTCCAGCTCAGAACTCCTCGGTGGAGAACTCGCACGTCCACAGCTAACTTGCACAGGAGCCTTCTGAAAGCTTCCACAAAAGGCAGGAACTGCACTAAATGTTCCCCCCCGGAGGAAAAATTATCTGAAGAAATACTGGAAGCAACAGGGAGAGTCAAGACTCCCACCGAGAGATCATTTTGGCTCTCATTTTAAGCCGGAAAAGAAGATTTAGCACAGATTCTGCAGTCGGTGGCTTTTACCCTCTTGATACGAAAAATATAAATAAGAGCCGAAAACATCTTGGTTGTAACACCACGCCACTGCAAAAAAAAATTGAAATATGAGGCTCAGAACCATTAAAATTGCTTCAAAATGATCCTTGAATGGGAAAAACCCCAATTGATCAGCCATGCCTGCTCCTTAATGGATGCTGCTGGCTGGGAGCCAGCCTGGAAAGACAATTAATTTGTTTACACGAATAAATAATAACATCCAGCCTCCATCAAAGCATGGAGCCATCAGCACTGGTGAGCCATCAAAAGCTGCTGGCTGGGACCATCCTTCTCCTTAATAACCACTCGTTTGACGGGAAGAAAACATTCCAGAAGCTCCCAGGGATGTCTCCTCGGAAAGTCACGAGCGAGTGACTCCATGCATGGAGTGGGTGCTGTGGTAATTAGCTCCAGCAAGTCGTTACCCTGCAAAACAGCTGCACACCCTGACTTTTGAAGGAGGCTTTTTTGTGGATTTTTAGCCACTGGAGTTTGGCCAGAAAAGTATCAGGAGCATCATCCACACCAGGCTGAGATAAGAAACAGCGGAGACTTTAAAAGAAAGGAAAAAAATCCCACTCTGCTGCTCCAGAGCGAAGCAATTTGCATTTTTTTGGAGAGGGAGCAACAGGTTTTTAAGGCCGGTGACCACCTGGGTGGCAAGATTTATCACCTCGTTGAGAACCCTGCAAGAACAGGCTGTAAGGAGCTGTCGAGGCACTTGTAGCCTAATTTAGGATCGATTTAAACAATTACAGCCTGAAATTTAATGCTGAATAATTTTGAGACAAATGAGTTTCACGGTGATTCAGCCGCTCTGCAAAGGAAAAGGTTTCAAGTGTTTTACATTTGAGGAGGGAGGAATGGAAAACAAGGCCGTGCTCGAGGCAAAATGGAATATTTAGCGAGGGCAATTTTTTTAAAGGATAATCTTAACGGGAATGGATGATTCATCCGTGAGCTGGAAAGTCTCTTATCTCCCAACTAATTCAGCTCAAACATGTGCTGATAGTGATCCCAAAGCAGCTTTATCAGCCCGAGCAGTGGGGGCTGATAAATTCCCGAGTCGTGTTCGAATCACAGCCGCAGAGGCTTCAGAGAGATCTTTGGGATAGCAAAGAGTGGGATGGTTAAAGCAGGAACCCACGAACCAGGCAGGAAAAAGCTGGGGGAGAGCTTCATTCACCACATTTCCATCGTATCCATGAGGTGATGGGGGCAAAGACTCCGGGCTCCAGCACTGTCATGCAGAAATAGCCTTTTTTCCCCCCCCCCACTTTAATGGAAAATCAATAGGATTATTTTAGGGAGCTATTTGGATGAGTTGGTTCAAAGAGGCAGCAATTTTTCTTCTCTTTGCAGAGAATTACCCTTCTCTAATGTCGGGAACAAGGAGACCTCCTGACCGTGGACAGTTTGACCAAGAATAATTCCAGTTCAAAACGATTTCCATCCATCACGAGAAACAAATTGTAGGAACCGGACGAGAAAACTCCAAGCCATTCTGACTCTTCAACCCCTAACGAACTTTAAGGAGATCTATTGATATTACAGAACACATTTTCATGTGAAATGAAGCCACGAGCCACAAAAAATACTTCATCCATATTAAGGCTGGTAAAGCTTGGGAAGGAAACAATCCAGGGATTCTGTGCAGCTCCAAAACATCATTTCAACTCCTGGAAAGAGACTTTGGCCCCTTTCTAAAGAAGCTGTTCCCCTCTAGGGATCTCTGGAAATGCTTTTCTGGAATCTGATTGTGCTTTGGCTCTGAAAGGACCGTCCCAGCCCTGCTGCACCCAGACAGGCACAGAGTTAGTGACCATGAATCCATCAAAAATCCTCGAAATGGTAACAATAACAGTTGTTCCTACTATTGCACAGCATTATAATATCCCTGTGTTTTACAGCTCTGAACTGGGACAGGAAATGGCTGCATAAACCTTGGGATAAAGGTGCTGCTTCCTAAGGCTCCTCCAAGGATTATTCAACCCTGAAGAGAGAATTTCACAGGAAAGAGGGAATAACTTAAGAGGATTAAAAGAGCTTGACATGGACAACAGCAAGAGTCAGTTCATTCCTTTCAGTCCCAGGTAACGCATGAAATTCAGAATTTTGGGGGGGGATTCCACACTGTCCTGTTCCCCATGGAGTTGGGATGAGAACTTGTTGCTTTTCTCACTGCTCCACACTGGAGTTCAGCAAAGGTGTTTCAAAGGAGACTTCTCCTACAAACCTCCCTCTCCAACCCAAATCCCTCACATCTCTTATCTGATGGAGGGAGCCGTGGGGCTGCACATCAATCACCAACGGGGCTTGGGAGGATCAGATCCCATCCCTGCTCTTCCTGGGAGCTTGGAATGTGTATTTATCCTGATTGCACAGCTCTGTGACTGGCAGGTGTCCTTAGAACTTCTAAAGGAGTCACAGAGAAATCTTTCTTCCCATTATTCCATCCATCCCTGCCCTCTGGCAGTGGGAAGCAATTCCCTGGGTCCTGTCCCTCCATGCCTTGTCCCAGGTCCTTCTCCAGCTCTGCTGGAGCCCCTTGAGGCCCTGGAATGTGCTGGAAGCTCTCCCTGGAGCCTTCTCTTCCCCAGGTGAACACCTCCAGCTGTCCCAGCCTGGCTCCAGAGCAGAGGGGCTCCAGCCCTTGGAGAACCTTTGTGACCTCCCATGGACCTGCTCCAGCAGCTCCATGTTTTTCCTTACTGGACACACACCCAGGTCCTGGCTGGACATGGACAACCAGGGATGTCCTGAGTGGTCACTCAGCTCCTACCTGCAGCAGAGGCCTCTGCACTCCCAGGATCTTCATGGTGTCGGCGTTGGCCAAGATCTTGAGCGGATCCGACGCCTTGGTGACGCCTTCGATCTCTTTGTTGATCTCGGCCAGGACCTGGTTGAGGAAGATGTTCTTGATGTACATGGTGAGGAACTCCCGGAGCGGGCACTGCTTGGCCGGGCCCAGCTCCATGGCGTACTCGATCTCCTGGATAAACCTGGAAAACAGGAAGGGGAAGAATAAACTGGAGTTAAACCACGCAGATGCTTTAGATTTGTTGGTGCTGCCTTTGCCATTCCAACACTTCAGAGCCGAGCACCAGCAGTGTGGGAGTGACCACGGGCTGTCCCAACTTGAGGAATGAAGAGCAGAAAAGGTAGTTTAGGGAAACTACCTAGGTAGTTTTAGGGAAAAAAAAAGATAAAATACAAACAATTGGTGAGACAAAGACCAAATTGCTGGAGAAGAACAAATAAAATGAGAGAAGAGCCCCATCCCAGGCACAATTCCTGTCTATTTGTCAAAAAAAAATTGGCTTTTCCATTTGGGACATGCTGGGAAGATGCCCTTATAAAAAATAAAATCACCATTCAAAAAACTAAGATGCCACAAATCCCCTTGAAAAGCCAAACTTTCTCCTGGGCACGGTCACTCGATTCCCACAGGTGGGTCCCTCATCTCTAAACTGAACAGCAGAATATTCCAGCTCAAAATCCATAAAAAACATGGGAAAAAGCAATGTCTATGCACGATGCCATTATCCTCCTGCATTATGGATGTCTGTGTTATGGTGTATTTTTACCACCCTTTATTGTTCCATCCCAGAATCCCATTCCTGCACACACAGAGCAGCAGGATGATCCTGGGAATATTTTAACACCAAATGTTTGCCATCTCCTGCAAAATCTCTTTATTTCTGTGCTGCCATCTGGTTACCACAGAGGAGTTTTCTTCCCAAAATTACCTCGTCGTGTCTTTAACTACATCTGAGGCAGTGGAATTGGCATTCCTTTCAAAATAATTAGGGATTGAGTATCAGGAGCCATAATGGATTGAGACACGCCGTCCTGAGTTGTGCCGAGGGAGGTTTAGGTTGGATATTAGGAGAAATTTATGCAGTGGAAAGTGGTCAGGAAGTGGAGCAGGCTGACAGGGAAGTGTGGAGTCACCATCCCTGACAAAAAACATGGATGTGGCACTCATGACACGGTTTGGCGGTGAACAGTGACTGGTGATTGATGATCTTAGAGGTTTTTTCCAACCTCAAGGATTCCATGATTTTATTCCTTACCACTGACCCTATTCCCAAACCCTTCAATGAGATCTGCTTAATTATCCACAATTTTCTACCTCCACGTTCCACATTCCAGAGGAGGCACTTCCCTTCCCAGCACTGACTGAGGAGCCAATTCCCATGGATGATTTCTTTCTAATCTGAGCTGATTTCTCCCTAAATCCTCTCCCTGTTGACTCCATGGGTCTGGAGTGACACATTCGGACAATGCTGCTTCCATGGGGGGATCCCTTTGGAGTTCAGTTGGAAGACTGGTTCTCCAAGAAGAGAAATGCTGCAGGGAGGGAATCACAGGTCTGGCAGCTTCATTCCCTGGATTTCACAGGGTGAGAAGGGGAATCAGCTTTGTAAAACAGAGAAACAGCAGAGTTGTCTGGGAAGAGAGCAGAGACTCCACGGAGCTGATCCTGGAAATTCCAGGGCTGATGTCCCCAGCTCCGAGTGACACCTTAGCACCAAGTGTCCTTAAGGGGACGCTGTCAGGGTTGATGGGACTGTGCTGAACTCACTCACTGTGTCCTTTCATGGCTGTCAGTAAATCTCTCACTCTTCCTCTTTAAGTTTCTTTACAGAGCACAGGACTCCCCCAAACGTGAATTTTATTATTAAACCCCATTCCAGTGGGGAAGGAGAAGCTCAGGAGCTTGAACTGGGAATGAGCATCGTCCAGTGAAGTGACAGGAACAACTTTCAAACACTTGCGAAGTCCAGAAAATGCTTAAAAAGGGCTAAACCAAGTAGAAGAAGCCTTTGAGAGGGAGAACGGCCACGTTCAAACCATCAGAGCTCAGATGTGCTGACCTACAACAGCAGTGGCAGCTCCTCATCCCACACCCTGATGGTGTTCCCGAGTGTCTCCCGCACCACAGGCTAAAGGTCAGTGCTGGAAAATGGTGCCACCAAGAATTTTTGTTTCCCAGTGCCTGGCATTAATCACCATCCCAGATCTCTCCTAAAGACCCGTGCCTTCACCTCCAGAAAACTTCTCCTTGATTGTGGTTGATGTATCCTGCTCACTTTTAACATCTCGGCACGGACATGACAAGAGCGGTTCAGTTAATGCCGGTCAGGATCAAAGCATGTCCCTGTTTTCCTTGATAGGAACCATAAAATAATCATGGATTACGAGAGAGCTGCCAGACAGCACTGACTGAGAGGGGATTTTGTGAGTGCTCAGCATCACTTGTGATAAAGAGCAAATGACCAGGAGCTTAGGAAGCAGATTTCAACTCGATAGCAGCAGGAAGTTATTAAGGCTGAAGCCGTGCAGTGAGAACTGGAGGATACGGATGGGAGACCTTCAGTTGGGGTGCTCAAGGATAGTCTGATGACATGATTATGGGAATGGAAACCGTGAGGTCTTCATTTAATCCAAGGATCTCTGCCGAGGGAAGTGGAAGCAGAGAAAAGGGGAAAAATGAAATATGGATGTCAGAGTGTGGCTTACAGCAGGGAATGGCCCGGGAGTTCCTGGATTTGATCCAGTGGGACAAATTAATTTTTACAGCCTCAGAGAACAACAGGGATCCCATTTTCTGGGATCTGCTGTGGTTCGGAGATGACCTCTCCATGTTTCCAGCAGCCAGGATGAGTCCCACACTGCTCTGCACCGGACACAGCCACTCTGGAGCTCCGACCTTCAAAACCCCGCTGGGCACAGGACCAGGGGACCCAACCAAGAGTCAGAAAGCTCCAGGTACAGATGTGGGTGAGATTTGCACCAGGAATCCTTCTGGGACATTAAATGGCAGCACTGGTGCACCCTCCATGTCCTGGACTGGGAGGGTTACTCAGAATTCCATTAAGAGCAGATTAATAATGGAAACCATGAGTTTTCTGTATTTAAGAGAACAGGAAGTTGCCCAGAGAAGCTGTGGCTGCCCCTGGATCCCTGGAAGTGTCCAAGGCCACACTGGACGGGGCTTGGAGCAGCCTGCGATGGTGGAAGGTGTCCCTGCCCGTGGCAGGGGGTGGCACTGGATGATCTTGCAGGTCCCTTCCAACCCAAACCATTCCATGATTCCATGGATGCAAAGCCAAAAAGATCGGAGCCGTTTGTGTCACCTTCCTTTGCCCCGCTGTGCAGGACACCACAGCCTCATTTTTAATGACACCACGGCCCAGTACTGCTCTCGTCAGCAGATCCTTGTCTTGTCCAAGGAATGGGATGCTCAGGGAATGTCACAGCGTCAGGAATTCCCAACTCCGCCTGTGACCGGGGTCACACCGACACACAACTGTCACCTGCACCAAGAGTGACTCTTCTGCCACAAAATCCCACAGGGCTCTCTGCTTCCAAGCTTCCCTCTTCCTGCCTTCTCATCCCTTCATATCCCTCCTGTTTGTGGGAATCTGGCCATCAGTTCTCTTCTTTTCCTTGGTTCCAAATCCCACTTGGTCATCCTGTGTTTCTCTTCCAGGAGCCCAGCAGCTTTGGGAGCCCAAAAAACACCATGAGGGGAGAGAGTTGTTGGCTCAGGAACCAGCCCTTGCCTTTGGCTTGGTCCTGGTGAGCTCTGGAATTGTGTCCATCGGGAATTCCGGCTGCCATGAAGCAGAAGTGTGAGCACCACACTTCTTTCAAGGGGTCCAAATAAGCCAAATTTGGGATTATTTTCCATACTCTTTATCAAACAGTTCCTCTTACTGAGAAATGTGGAGCTAGAAATTCCCAGCCGAAGGAAAACTCATCAGAATTCAAAGTATTTCTCCTTCTCCTTCTCAAAAAACCTGAGTATCTCAGATACATTTTTCTAAAAAACATCCCCAGTTGGCAATAAAAGACCAGCCAAAGCACAAGAAACTGAAAATGAGAGTTTGAAATGGGAAATATTGGGTGGCATTAAAGAGCCGACAGATATTCCCTATTTTCTGCCTGGCAGCCACAGCCACACGTTCACAGGCACACACGGTGCTATTTATTTATTTCAATTTCAAATGCTGCTGGCTGGCTTATTCCAACAGAATTCAGTCTCTATAAAGAACAAAAAAATGTTTAACAGCTTGTAAAAAAATATATTCTTAAAAGAGTTCTTTCCAAAAATGTTGTCCTGTTACTCATCCAAGCCATCCACAGAACTTTTAGATGCCAAAACAGGCAATTTGACCCCCAGCTATCCCAGAAATCAATATTTATCCCAGAAAGGTTGGAAGAGACCTTAAGGATCATCTCATTCCATCCCCTGCCACGGGGAGTGACACCTCCCACCATCCCAGGCTGCTCCAAGACCCAATGTCCAACCTGGCCTTGGACACTTCCAGGGATCCAGGGGCAGCCACAGCTTCTCTGGGAATTCCAGCCCAGCCCCTCCCCACCCTCCCAGCCAGGAATTCCTTCCCAATTTCCCATCCATCCCTGCCCTCTGGCAGTGGGAAGCCATTCCCTGGGTCCTGTCCCTCCAGGCCTTGTCCCCAGTCCCTCTGCAGCTCTCCTGGAGCCCCTCTGGGCCCCGGAAGGGGCTCTGAGGTTTCCCTGAATCCTTCCCTCCTCCAGGGGAACACCCCCAGCTCTCCCAGCCTGTTTTCAGAACCATCAATTGTGTCCCACCTTCAAAATGCAAAAATGCTTTGTATCAATAAGAATTCAGATCCAGGGGTGTCACCAGATTCTGGATCATGGTCACTGTAGATATTCCTGGGAACTGCCTGAAATCCTAAAAAAGGCTCATAGGGATGTCCCGGCTCTGAAGGACACTTTTAGGAGATGTCACGGTGAGGATGGAGTTCTTCAACAGAGCAGCCAGGAGGGAAAAAAAGTAGAAATTTGCATCTTATCCTGAATTCAGAACCTGCATTTTTAAAATGATGCACAATTTTCAACTTGTTTTATCCTCCTATGAAAGCATTTGAGGTGATTTGTGGCTGCAATTAAGCATTCCCCTTAGACAGAAAAGCACTTTCAGGAAAATGAAGTAGCTTTTGGTAAATGACAGTCATTTGGATTAAAAAAGAAAAAAAAAAAAAAGCGCCTCATTTCAGAAAATTTAATTCATTCTAACTCACGACTTAATTGGCTGTGAGCACTGTCTTACCTAAGCTGAAAGTGTGGGATAAAAAGCACAAAACCTAAAAAAGCTGCGTGGATTGATTTAGAAACCTACAACTGCTGCCTTCCCAAGGCTTTCTTGTGCCTTCTTGTTCTCAGATGTCTTCTGAAACATCATTAAAAGAAACTGAAAGTGCAGAGCATCAATGACTCCTTGCCTTAATGATGATGGTAATAATATCTGAAATTCCCTCCTCAAACAAATGAATGACAGGAAAAAATATCAAATATTCCAGAACCTGATTAAGAAAATTTTTTCTGACGTTCAGGCCGGATTTAGATTTCAGCTCGGTTGATTTTTGTGTGATCCTGAACTGTTCTCTTCCCTCTGCCTTAGTCACAAAACATCCGAGTTCTTGGGATGAACTTTCTGGGGAGCTTCCGCAGAGCAAGGAAATGTTAAGGAAACATCAGAAATCCTTTGAACTGGATCCTGGTTGCCGACAGAACAGAAAATTCCAAGATGGTTGTTCAGACTCAAGGAAATTAGGGATAAAATACCCAGGATTGGAAGTTCAGGAAAGTTTGAGGACACTGAAACCAAGAGAGAAACCTGGGAGATCCCACACTGTCCGTGACACGCTCAGAAAGCCACCCCACCTCAGCAGCGGGAATTTCGGGAGAGGGTCAACGGAATCATGGAAAGAATTGGGTTGGAAAGGACCTTAAGGATCTTCTCATTCCCAATCCTGCCATGGGCAGGGACTCCTTCCACCATCCCAGGCTGCTCCAAGCCGCATCCAACCTTGGACACTTCCAAGGGTTACTTCCAAGTGTCTCTGTGGCAGGGGCAGCCACAGCTCCTCTGGGAATTCCAGCCCAGCCCCTCCCCACCCTCCCAGCCAGGAATTCCTTCCCAAGATCCCATCCAGCCCTGCCCTCTGGCAGTGGGAAGCCATTCCCTGGGTCCTGTCCCTCCAGGCCTTGTCCCCAGTCCCTCTGCAGCTCTCCTGGAGCCCCTTTGGGCCCTGGAAGGGCAAAGCGAGGCCTAGGGATGCTCCCAGACCAAAAGATCCTGATCATTACACAGGTGCTGAATACAATAAATACAATTAAATTTAAATAATTCACTGCAGCACACGGACCATGGATCGTTTGCCACTGAAGACCAAACACATAGGTCCTAAAGTAACAGAAATCCCATTATTTTGCCGAAAAACTTCATTGCAGGGGATTATTTTGGTCCATGATCAGCTACTCCAGGATTAATGTTTCACACCTTGCTGATAAATATTGTGGCCATGCAAGGTCATAGAACTGATTCGGCATAAAGTCACTCCCAAGAGACGAATAAAGGTTTCAAATAATTTCTAAGTGATCCCAAAATGTGATTAAAATTAGAATTATCACCAAAAGAAATGTAAACAGCTCTGGGAGACTCAAAGGACATCTTTGCTACTTTAAGTGTATTTTAAATATTAGCAAAATCAGACCAAAAAATCACCAAATACCAGACAAACCCCATGAATTTTCTACTATTTTGAAATATTAAATAGCCTAGAAAACATCCAGGAAGGTGACAACCAGAGGAACGACTGCTGCTCACAGCAAACACGACACTTGGGGGGTTTTTCACTAAAATATTAATATTACAAGTGCCTGGCAGCACCAGCCAGCGTTGTTCCCACAACCCCAAGCTGAGTTTAATGGGTTCTGTTGGGTGAATCACCAAATTCAGTCCTTCCCCTGTACAAACACAAATTCCCAAACCATAAAAAAGCTCAACTACTCGAGGTAATTCTTTTGGTTACCATAAAGGTTTCTACATCCCCACAGAGCTGAGAGCTTTAAAGATGGAAGATGAAAGAGTCCAGGACTTCTCTTTTTCAACAGCAGCTAAAAACCCACAAGATTTAAAGGATCGATTTCTGTGCTGCGGTTGCTCAGCCATGAGATTGAGGTAAGAAATGCCTCCTTCCCGTGCAGGTGTGACAGAAAAATCAGTGTTTCGTTGTCTCTGAGGTCCTGCAAACACCACAAACACTCGGGAAAAAAAAATTAAATTAAAATCGAGCCCTCAACTGCTGCTAAAAATATTGTTTCTTTAATGCTCAGCTGCCACCTGAAGGACACAAATTCCTGATGTAATGGGACTCTCTCAAGGTGCAATTTCTTCTGATGTCTCCAGAGGGGAATATTGGCTCGTATTTGGGACCAGGAGATGTAGAGCCAGAATTAATCAGATCTAGAGATTCATGACGTGGAGAAATGTTTATCTCGTGCCCTGCAGCTCGGATTCCTCCCTCATTCTTCCCAAATATCAGCAAAAGCCCAACCAGTGGAAGTTTCTGGCGTGGTTGAATGGATGCTCAAATCTCCTGCTCTCCATCCTCTCGTCTCTTGCAAGGGCAGGAGGGAAATTCAGGAATCAGCAGCAATTCCATGCTTTGCCAAACCTCAGAGAAGAGCCAGGTGGGATTTTCCCAAAGGTGGGAAATCTGAGCGAGGAGCAGCCTGGAGTTTGGGGACCCTCTTGGAGAAAATGAGGTCCAAAAGGAACAAAATGGTACAACTTGGAGTTGTCACTGTGAAAGGAGGGCTGTGAAATGTGTCAGCATCACAGCCCTGGGCACTGGGAAAACACTGGGAAAAATATAGTGTGGGACAATGGAATGGGGCTACTTTACTTAAGGAATGGGTTAATGGGTTTGAGATGAAATGAAGTGGGGTTAGATTGGGAAGGACATCCTGGCTGGGAGGGAGGGGAGGAGCTGGGATGGGATTCCCAGAGAAGCTGTGGCTGCCCCTGGATCCCTGGGAGTGTCCAAGGCCAGGCTGAACGGGGCTTGGAGCAACCTGGGATAGTGGGAGGTGTCCCTGCCCACGGCAGGGGTGGAACTGGATGGGCTTTAAGGTTCCTTCCAACCCAAACCCTTCTGGGACTCTGGTGTTGGCTTTCACCCCCCTATAGCAGATGGGACCAGTTTGCTCCACATCTTTGCAGAATTTTTAGATCAACTCTGATAAAACTCGAGCTTTGTTTGGAGCCTAAAGACCTTCTGAGCCAAACCCTGCCCAGGTGTCCCCGGTGAGCAGGGACAGCACAGGGGGTGATGTTTGCTCCCTCCAGGAGCTGCTTTCCAGCAGAGCTCCGGGTGTCTGTGGTTAAATCCCCCAGCGTGGAACAGCTCCCACAGCCCGACCCACACGGAGGCTTTGGAGAGGCTTTGATCCTGCTCAGCCCCTACAGACTCCTAAGGACACCACAAGGCCTCTGAGAGAACAAACAGGGAGCAGCTTTATTCCCTCTGTGCCATGAACCTGCTTTTCATCCCCTAGAGCAGGTGCAGGTTCTTTACAACGTGAACTTGGAAGCAGGGAACCTGTGAGAGAATGGTTTGGTCTCTTCCTCATTTATGGACGAGGTTTTGAGGTTGTTCAGGTCCACAGAGCCTGAGTTTCCCCATTAATGAATGTTTGCCAAGTGAGGGATGCTCCAAACTGCAGGAAGGGACGGGATCATGACTAAAAAACCCCAACTGTGCATGTCCAGGGAATAGAGAAATGTAAAATGCTGCTTTTCCAGGGACTGGGGACCAGAGCTGGGATGTGCAGCTCAGCACAGCACCAGGCTTCACCTTCAGCCTCAAATCCAGCTTTGATGAGCTCCTCCTTCATCCTTTGTCACCAATAAAATAAATAAATAATTGATAGATCTTCACTTTATACAGAACTGAGCAAAACCAGCTCCTATTCCAGCCACCTCTTTGCTTTTCTGTACCAAATTTCTCCCCTCCCATCCTTGAATCCTGAAATTTCCAGCCCAAAACCAGACTGAGGTGGAGCCAAGTTGCCTCCAAGTGACAAGACTGCTCCGAGATGGAGACAGTAACCCAAAAATGACCACTGAACTGAATTACCCTCCCTCGATCCATTTGTAATTTAAATCCAATCCTGCAGAAGAAAAATGCCCCAACCACTCCATCAACGTCTCTCTCTACAGGTCTGCGATGTCCTTGTTTTATATGAACCCAGGGCATGAAGCCAAACCTGGAGGATTCCACCATTTCTTCTTTTTTTTTTTAAATTACATAAAAGCAAAGTCAAGGCTTTATTTCCCACACCAGGTAACACCATTCCTCTGCTACTTTGCTCCGTGCAGGGGAGAAAACACATCCAGCCCTGCTTAAAAAGCACTGTAATTTTAAGCAATCCTGACAATTCCACAGGAATTCCTGCCCATCGCACAGAAATACTGTGAGGCAGCACTACATGTGTGTAAAACACTTGGGGATCACAGCAGTAATTATGTTTACAGAGCCACCATATAATGTCACCCTATTAACCAAGGGACGTGAAATACGAAGTTCACTAACTCCAGCTTTTCCTATTATTAAATCCCATTTCCTTTAATGTCCTATTACATTCAGTTTGTTGACCACCACTGCAATGTAATGACACCCCCCACAACTTCACATTTCCTCCTGAGCACGACAGCTCTGTAAAAATTAACTCATTATTCCCATTATTTTTTTTCCGTCGGATCTGGTGGCTCGTTCTTTGTGCTCCAACCCTCCAGCTCTCAATCTGGCCCCTTTTAAAAAGCAACATATGCTGAGGATAAATCCTTCAAATGGCTCTATTAATAGAGGAGCTGCAGTGACAGCTTTGCAAATGGGCAGACTGGGGGTTATTAGATTGTATTATCCTGATTTGGAATGGGAACGCAGGGATGGCTTTGGAGGAACAACTGGGAGCAACCAGAGGTTTCAAAGGCCCTGGATTTGGTGTGGCAGATTCCGTGAGCCTACAAGAGGCAGGATCAGACCAGCTTTGCTGCACCCCTCTGCTGCCCTGCTTTTCCCCATCAGGCAGCAAAGAGCCCCATCACTGTCTGTGCCTGTCACTCCAATTAGTCCTGTCTTCCTCGTGCTGACATTCCATTCAATCAGCGGACAGATGGCACAATCCCTCATTAGCATCCCACTGACTCCCGAGTCTCCGGAGTGGGGACAGCCAGTTCAATCCTAAAACCACACCGGGGCAAAGGGAAGTCCAAAATGAGGTTGTAACTCCAGAGCCCACCCGGAGAAAATGCTGGAGTACCTTGGTGGAGATCCAGGAGAACTTGGGCCAAGTCCAGATGTCCTGTTGTGGACACCTCGGTTGGGCATCACCACCTTTGGCACCACCAGGGCAGGCTGAGGAGTGATTCTGGCTGTCCTCTCACAGCAGTTGGATTTTCTATCATCCAACACGGAGAAAAGGCCAGGAGGGCCAGTTAAGCATTCCATAACCTGTGTCCATGGAATTATCTGGGGAAGCAGAGTTCTATGGACAACCCTGTGGAATTCCCAGACTACTTCATTTAAGAGATGGAAATAAGACACCATCACTTCAGAAATCTCTGGCAGAGCATTAATTCCCTCTGTCCCAGTCAGCATCAAGTTCATCCTTTCGTCAAGTAACCCTTTTTTCCACATTTTAGTCCTGTACCCAAAACTGTTGATAAAACCCCAAAACACATGGGATGGAGCAGAAGAACACAGATCCCAGGTCATTTCCATACCTCACTGCCTGACTTGAGAATCTGGATGGGACAATCACAGAATGATTCAGGTTGGAAAAGTCCTCTAAGATCATTGAGTCCAACCATTCCCAACACTTCCAAGGCCATCACTGACCCCTGTCCCCAAGTGCCACATCCACTCAGCTTTTAAATCCCTCCAGGGATGGGGACTCCACCCCTGCCTCAGGCAACCCATTCCAATGCTTTACAACCTTTTCCATGAAGGAATTTTCCCAATATCCACCCTGAGGCCATTCCCTCTCCTCCTGTCCCCGTTCCCTGTGAGCAGAGCCCGACCCCCCCGGCTGCCCCCTCCTGTCAGGGACTTGTGCAGAGCCACAAGGGCCCCCCTGAGCCTCCTTTTCTCCAGGCTGAGCCCCTTTCCCAGCTCCCTCAGCCGCTCCTGGGGCTCCAGCCCCTTCCCAGCTCTGTTCCCTTCCCTGGACATGCTCCAGCCCCTCCAGGGCTCTCCCATCCGGCATGAGCTGCCCCCGGGATTCCAGGGGGTCCCTCATCAAGGCCAGCACAGGGGACAGTCCCTGCTCTGGGGCTGTGCCCACACTGGGGCTGGCACAGCCCAGGGGCCATCGGCCTCTTGCCCCCCTGGGCACAAGAGTTTGGTTTTACCCACACTCAATCCCATGGAAACGATGATAGAAGAGCGAGGATAACACAAATCCCTCCAGGACACCCAGGGAAGGAACCACACACCCCAACGGAGCAACGGGAGCACGAGGACTTTCCTTTCTCATCAACCCTGGGCAGGCAACACCACAAAGGAGAAAAAACAGCTTTTCCAGAGAAGCTGTGGCTGTCCCTGGATCCCTGGAAGAGTCCAAGGCCAGGCTGGACGGGGCTTGGAGCACCCTGGGATAGTGTCCCTGCCCATGGCAGGATGGATGAATTTTAAGTTCCCTTCCAACCCAAACCATTCTGTGGCTCTGTGGTCACACAGTGGGGTTGGTGGTGCTCAGTTCCAGGTGTTTGCACAGGAACACAAAGATCCCGTACATGAAGAGCTGCCAGGGTGGCAATAATGCACTTTTGAGGTCTCCAAATCCAGATTTTGAGATTACAAATCCAGCCAGGTGACTTTAACCTACGTAAAATTCCAACCTAATCACTTCCATTAGTGAACTGGCTGAAAAACTCAGTTGGGACACACCAACGCTGCCTTTTAGGAAGGCAAGAACCAGTGATCAAAGACCCAGCTGTGCTCCAGGCTCTCATTAATAAATTCACACCTTGGCCACAGAGCCAGAGCTGCAACCAAAAAACAACTGGAAATTTCGCACATGAAGGGATTTACGGCAGGGAAACACCACCAGGATGTCGCTGCTCCTCTGCAGGGGTGAGAGGAGGCTCAGTGGGCTCCTTTTACAAGCAGTGGAGTTGGCAGGATGTGTTCGGGGAAAACAGAATCAGCTTCCACAGGAAACAGAGATGAAAAGCTGGGATCTGGAATTGCCTTGGATCATCCACCTCATTTGGCATCCAGGGGCTGGGCCAGGCTAATGAGGAAAATGGATTTGCAACAGCCCTGTGCTGCCGGAGGCAGCAAATTTGGACAAATTGGATGCTGTGCCTCCATTAAGGATCCCATTCCTCTTCTCCAAGGAGTGAAGGCTTTGCTTCAACGGCCTCAGCACCAGCAGTTACATTATTCCAAATCAAATTCCACTAATTCCCTGTGTGGTTCCATGTGTGGCTGACATTTTTTTTCCCCCCAACTCCAAACCTGGAATGAGGAATTCCTGACACTTGATGTCTCCTGCCCAGACCCTTGGCTCCTGCCCACAGAGTGATCCTTACAAATCACAATTAATTCATCAACCTCATAAAGCTGCTGCAAAGCAGAGCACAAACACATCAAGGGCTGTTACTGCCACTGGGAAAACCATTTCCTGACTCTGGGAAGTGTCACTGGACGTTCGTGTGTGTGCCAGGTTTGTTATCCCATAATTACAGGGCACGGCTGACACGTGGCACACGAGGAGCAGATTTGGTTCTAGCAACGTGGAATTGTGGCAAATGGGGCTGGAAGGGCAGAGTGAGGCACACTCTGGCTCTTGATTACAGATTATCAGCTCAAAGGGCCGTGTTCTGGTGGGAGATGAAATTATCTTTACACACGGGACCTGAGTGCAGGGTGTTGACCAGGAATATTCCTCCCAAATCCAGCTGGAAGAGGCTGCTCAGATGTTTCTGAGGTTGTGGAGGATTTCCAGCCCATAACGAGAGGCACAAAGTGCCTGGCACTGCTCAAGGTGACTCTGCCACTGTCCTCGTCCTCCCCCTGCCACAAATCAGCGCTTGGAAAGGGACAGGTCCCATCCTTTTCCATGGGAAGGTCATGTGGACGGTGCTTCCCTGTGTCTCTGAACTCCCCTGAGGCTTCACGGAATGGTTTGGGTTGGAAGGGATCTGGAAAATCATCTCATTCCACCCCTGCCATGGGCAGGGACACCTCCCACTATCCCAGGCTGCTCCAAACCCCAGTGTCCAGCCTGGCCTTGGACACTGCCAGGGATCCAGGGGCAGCCACAGATCCTCTGGGAATTCCAGCCCAGGCCCTCCCCACCCTCCCAGCCAGGAATTCCTTCCCAAGATCCCATCCATCCCTGCCCTCTGGCAGTGGGAAGCCATTCCCTGGGTCCTGTCCCTCCAGGCCTTGTCCCCAGTCCCTCTGCAGCTCTCCTGGAGCCCCTCTGGGCCCCGGAAGGGGCTCTGAGCTCTCCCATTGTTACACACTGGAAGAGGAACCCTCCAGTGAAACCTGTCCATAATTACATCAAGGATGAGGAAACTCCCATTCCTGACAGGACTGACACTAATTAAGGATCTGGAACAGATGGGCTGATTTAGCAGGATTTTATCCACGCTGATCCCGACAGCAGCTCCCTGGTAGCTCCTCTCCCCAGCTCGGGAGTGTTCCGGGATGGGATGGGGTGTCACGCTCAGTATGTCAGGATTTGCCAAAAGGGACACTCCAGAGGCACGGCACCAGGAAGTCGTTAGTCTAATTAACTCTCCACTGTCAATCAAAGAGTTCTTCCTAATCCAGTTACACTCCCACAAACACAGGGCCAGCCAGAGCTCGTGGTTTTCCAGAGGGATGGCAAAACCCCACATTTATTGGGTTACAAGGATTTTACAGCACCGGGGGTGGGAATTCTTCCAGTCTGAATTCTGAAGTCTCCCTGCAAATAAAGCCTCATGTCTGTGTTTATATTCCTTCAGGGCATGACAGAGCTCCGAGCCCGGGAAGCTGAAGGAGGCGGAAATAAATCCTGGGAACCACCGAGATATTCAGCAGCAATCGGAGGAAATACGAGTGGGTTTTTCTGATAGAAACCCTGCCTTTGTGGCCACCTGCACTGTAAATTGTGCTCGGTTTCCCCACATTCTCTCCTTACAACTCCCAACTTCTTTTCAATTACCAAAAAGAGAAAAAAATATGTGCACAATGTAGCACTGCAGCTTCATGGGTATGATGGATGTTGCAGCAGTTTTAGTTTGGATTTTTTTCCATGAATTTTTATTGCCCTGCACTGTAAAAACTGCACCAGGAATCCTAATACTTGTCCTAACTCATCCAGCCCTGTGTGAATCATCTCAGTCCTCTGCATTTCATCTTTTCCCTCTAACTAATAGTGCTTGAACGCCGTGAATAATTTATTATTCAGCCAAATTTATGATTATGCTGATTCTTTTTCTTGCAAAGAAATACATTTTCAGAATACACTGGTTTTAGCTGGAAGTGTTCCAGGTTGGACAGGGCTTGGAGCAATGTGGGATAGGGGAAGGTGCCCCTGCTCATGGCAGGGGGTGTGAAATGAGATTATTTTTAAGGTTTCTTCCTTTTAATGGGATGTTTCAGCCTTCAGCTGTTGAATTTAAACCTCTGTGATGTCATTTAATGACAGGATTTAGGGAAGAAAGCTGAACACAGATGGAATCCCAACCTCTGCCATATTCCTCAGACATATCCCAATGAGGGGAGCAGGAAGAGGAATCCAAGAACTCCCTTCTCCTTGGATTTTCCCCCTTGGACATCAGCATGCAGCACTCAGCCCCAATGAAATAATACCTGAAGATTGGTCTTCTCTCAGTTCCTCCCTCTCTATATTTATTTACACCCCCATCCTCTTATCAATAAAATCATAATTGCACAACACGATAGCAGCACAGCAGCCAACGTGCAGCAGCAGATGGGCCCATGGAAAACGTTAAATAAACCCAAGATTCTGCCAATTTGAAGAATTCAATGGTTTATAAATATTTCTTTTCGTATCACAAACGCACATTACTTGAGATAGGCGCTGCCTAAGTAGCTACAGATCGGCTTATCTTTGAAAGCTGAGGGATCTGGGAGACGTGCAGTTTGCAGGAGGAGTTTTAGAGAGGAGCAAAAAGTGGGAAGAAACAGGACAAGAAGTGAGGAAAAACTAGAAATGGCAGAGTGACAACAGAGTATTTCTGGTCAGCAGCTATGGAGAAAGGAAATAAGGGAGGAGGAGGGAAGGGCTTGGGGAAGAGACACCTTTGGCATTCCCAACAGATCCATCACCTTTGGAGGGGTCTCAGGGATCCCTGGATTTGTCCCAAGGCAGGACTGAACAAAAACAGGGACAGGAGGAAGGAAAATCCCATTAATCATCAGAAGGTTCCACCCAGCAGTGAGCACAAACCACAGCCCCCCAACAGGGTGGGTGTAAAACCAGTGGGGATATTCATGGGATGTGAGGTTGGGGCGATGGGATGGGGACTGAGGAGACAGAATACAAAATACAGAATATATAATTCCACAGAAGAATGGTGTGGGAAGCAAATCCCAAAAGTGATGAACAGCATTTAGCACAATTAGTTGAAAACTGAGAGCAGAAAATGCAGAGCTCAAGGATGCTCCGATAAAAAAAAAAATGGAAAAATTTAAAATCAGTTAAGGAAATCAGCCTAAACTCTGAGTCCTAGACCTGTGGAGGACCTAAGGATTTGGATTTGGACCTTTGGACCTAAGGATCCAAAAAACTGGATTCGGCTGGAGGTTTTAATTAAAGCAGTAGAAAAGAAAGCCGCCTCTGTTTCTTTACCCATTTAATTCATCCCTGCTTTAGGATCAGGGTGTGGAACACGGAAAAGCAATGGATTTATATCTCAGCAGATGCACTCAGCATTAAAAAGGCCCCACACTCGATCTCCATCCAAAACCATCCTCATCACTCCTTGGATTCACAAAGCCTCGTGCTGACAGTAGAGCAGGGTCTGAATGAAGTCAAGAAAAGTTCATTAAAAATTAATAATGTCCCTTGTACTTGATCCCTCCTGCTGCGCTCTCCTTTCACCTCCTTCGTTTGCCACGACCTCGGAGAACTGAGCACCCAAAGATTAGGATAATGAGAAAAAAGGCAGGAAAAGGCATCCTCAGGAAAAAACAAAGAGGTTTCCTTCCATTATTCCACCTGAACAGAAAGCGGTCACATGATTAAAAAATTTGAAACTTTTCCCAGCACTTGGTCAGATTTCAAAAGCTGCCTGGAAAAGGATGGAAAGAAGGATTGGGAAGAGACAACTTCCACTATCCCAGGTTGCTCAGAGCCCTGTCCAGCCTGGCCTGGAACATTCCATGAAGTTACCCTCTGTCAGTCCTGAGCTCCTCCAGACACAGGGAATTCCTCCACTTCCCAAGCCGGGTTTCTTTAGTGGATAAAGGCTTTTATGAAGGTCAAGCCACCCAAGCAGGAGGAAAAACCAAGATCCTTGAACCTGTTCCTGACCTTCAGGGTGGTTCTACATGACCTGCACAAACCGTGAGTGCGCTTCCCTATTTGCAACATTTGGGCATGAACTCCTTTCCGAAATATCTGATGGATTAATGATTATAAGGCAAAATAACGAATGGATGAAAGCCAGACAAGGGTCCCGCACCGCACAGATGCCCAAAATAAAAAACCAAGCAAAGACACAAGTCTGGAAGATCCAGCACTGCCAAGGCCACCACTGACCATGTCCCCAGGTGCCACCTCCACAAAGCTTTGAAATCCCTTCAGAGATGGGGACTCCACCCCTGCCCTGGGCAACCTCTTCCAGTGCTTTTCCCACCTCTTCCAGCCCTTTCCATGAAGAATACCAGCAAAAAAAACAGACCTAAAATTTCTTGCTTTATCTCACTTTTTTATATTCCAAATAAACACCCAAGTGGGTGACGATGACGGAGTAAAAGGGATGAGAGGATGCTGAACAATGCCCAGAAAATCAATTTCCAACTGCTGTTTTTGTTATTTAGATTTAAGAAAACAACTCCCCCTGCCATAAAGGATTGTTAGTTGGAGCTATTGAGACACCAGAGACAAAATGTAAAATTCAGCAGCATCGAGTAAACTATTACAAAATATCAATTTATAGATAAGCACATTAAATATTTCGCTTTCAAGCTTTTTTGCTTGTACAGTGAAAGTGGCAACTGGATATAAATTTCAAGCAGAAACTCGCAGCCTGCAAAACCAAAAGTACAATGCAACTTTGGAATGGAAGTTCCAACTCCAAAGGTAATTTCCCGCTGCCAGTGCTCACTGGTGCATGAATTATCCTCTCAGGGATGCGTAAATAGGATTTG
This sequence comes from Gymnorhina tibicen, assembly GCA_013399875.1. NCBI lineage: Eukaryota > Metazoa > Chordata > Aves > Passeriformes > Artamidae > Gymnorhina > Gymnorhina tibicen. Next base: position 166,956 of record VXAZ01006216.1, read on the forward strand.
TTTGATTGCTTTATCAGCCCTCCATTATATCAGATCTTGGGAAGCAGTGGGAGACATCCCAGGGCTGTTTGGAGATTCCTTGTCTGAAGACACAGCGGGGGCAAAATCGTATCACTCCTATGGAGGAGCAGGGCCTGACCATGAAATCATAATTAATGCCACAACAATCTACTTAGAAATCTCTGAAACAGCCAGGATGGGGACAAATTAGACACGAAATATTGTCAGCATTTTCTTTAAATGGACTTTGGAAAAGTCTGACATGACAGGAGCAATATTATAGCCTAATAAGGGATTAGATGGAGCAATTACAGCAGAATTTGATGGAAAAACCACAAAGTTTGTCCCCAGCACTGCTCTGAAGCCACAATTCCAAGTGATTCTGAGCTGCAGGACACCTGCTGAGAGTTGTGGGTTTTCAAGAGTGTTGAGAAATCCAGCCAGGTGAATTTTCCTGCTCTAAGTACTAAAATTCCTGGGAGAGGTTTTCCAATTCAGTGTCTTGCAGATCCAGCTGTGATTTCCTAGGTTACTGCTGAATTCCCAACCAAACCAAGAACTGCCCCCACTCTGGGATTCCTCCACTTGGGCCGTGAGAGGCAACTGAGGGTGAGGAGTCCCAGATTCACAGAACATTCTGAGTTGGAAGGGACCCACAAGGATCATCAAGTCCAACTCTTAAATAAATGGTCCGAAAGAACTCTCTGAACACCCTGATGGCACCTTCAGAACATCAGCCGGAGACAACTTTGTCCCACCAAACCTCAAGGTCAGCAAACAAACCAGGGAGAGAACTTGGAAAGTCAGCAGAAAACCAGGAATGACCAAATCCAAAATGACAATCCCAAAATTATGACATTCCAACATCGGGCTTCAAAGGACTTCCAAGTGCAGTGGGGAGCTGAGCAAAGCGCCAGTACATCCATAAATAGGTGACCAATCTGGAAATTCCTGCCTGGGAAGGTGGTGAGGCCCTGGAATGGAATTCCCAGAGAAGCTGTGGTTGCCCCTGGATCCCTGGAAGTGTCCAAGGCCAGGCTGGACGGGAATTGGAGCAGCCTGGGATAGTGGAAGGTGTCCCTGCCCATGAGACTGGAACTGGATGGGCTTTAAGGTCCCTTTGAACTTGTTCTATGATTTACTGAGATAAAAATGAAGTGGGAAGAGAACTTGGTTCTACGTTGCAGCTGCTCCGAAGCCAATTTTCCTGAAACACCACAGCGAGCACCAGGAATGGCTGGGAATCAGGATTTCCAGAATTCCATAAAAGCTTGCATGAGTGACAACAGAATTACCTCCATTCCTAGAACCTGACCCACATTTCCCAGGATAATGATGACCTGGTGGTGGAGAGGAGAGGAGCACCACTGGAAAAGTCATGTGGGATTAAACTTCTCTGTTGTTACAAGGAACCCTGAGAAGTAATTCTTGAGAAAGGCTGGAAGTGGGAGGAATTAGGAAATATTCCACGAAATCACATCCCTCTCACCACGCCGGGCCCAGCAGGAATTCCAGCCCTGCCCATGGCATGTGGGAAAGGCTCTGTTAAGTGTCAAAGCACCTCCTCAGATATTCACAACTAATCCTGGCAAACCACTCCAATTAGGGAAGGAGGGGGGAGGCAGCTCTTGTGTCCCTCACGTTTCCAGCCTGGATGAGGCCTGACAGCCCATGATTGCTGCAGACAGCCCCTAATTAACTGTCATTAGGAAACACATGTCAGGGCCCGGGCCGGTGCTGGATCTGCTGATTTACTTCCAGAATATTAAAAATCCGCCTTGAAACGAGCTGGTGAGTGAATTTTGTTGTCTTATTAAACATTCCCTACCTCCCCAATTCATAAATCCTCCTGTTTGGTAGACAGTGTTTGGAATAAATGATGGATTAAAAGGGTTTCTTTCCCTCCTCCTTGCTGTAGGCAGCCCTAAGGAGAAGGATTAGAACACAAACACAGGGGAAAGTGGGAGCTCTGCAGAACCAGGAGGTGACAAATGAAACAATTCTATCCAAACAACCACAATTAACGTGGAGCTGGGTTTTGTGGAGCCCCCTGTACAGTCAGACCTTCGTTCTGTCTTATTTTTATTAATTAGAGCGGGCTTAAATTAATCCAGCTCTGTTTCTGCAAGCGCACAGGGGAGGAGCTGGATGGAAACCTCTTCATGGAATTCCTGTTGACATCGACCTCTTCGCTGCACAAAGTCACCCAAAGGAAGACAATTTTATGGATTCAGGTATGAATTTTAGGGGGTAAAAGGGACCACAGATAATTCTTCCCTGTGAGGGTGGGGAGGCCCTGGAAGAGAATTCCCAGAGAAGCTGTGATTGCCACATCCCCGGCAGTTTTCCAGGCCAGGTTGGACGGGGCTTGGAGCACCCTGGGACAGTGGAAGGTGTCCCTGCCCATGGCAGGGGTGGCACTGGGTGATTTTAAGGTCCCTTCCCACCCAGACCATTCCCAGATTCTTTGATATCTGTTTTAACCCTTCATTCACCTGCTGTGGACGCTTGTGAGTCCCATGAGAAGTTCTGACCTTGTTGCCAACTGCTCTGGAATTTGTTTAATCACTCCCTCCTGAGGGTACCTTCAGCAAGATTCCATCAAAGATAGCTTTATTCCACTTCCCCTTCACGCTGAAACAGTGAAATATTCTCATCCCCCTTTCCAGGTGGACAACAGAAGCGCAAAGGGACTGAGGGGGCCACCTGATGTTTTTCACACAACCTCCGTGAGAAAAACACATCAAGGTAAAGCAGAATCCTCCAATGAACCACGCTGGTTTCGGGAATTTTGGGAACTGGTTCACATCCCTGTGATGCTCCTCGTGTGGGAAGGCAACGGGGCTGATGACTGGAAATGATTCCTGAAGCAGCGATTCCCACTAATGGGCATTTCCAGCAGTTCTCATTAATGCCATTATTGATTCTTCCACTTCTCTGCGTTTTCTCCTGTGATTCTTCAATTTCCTTTTTTTTTTTCCCCCTCTGTGATTTTTCAGTTACAATATCCAACAGTGGCCTCGTGCCCTTCGTTTTGTCCGGAGGAGTAAATCCCTCATTTCTGTAAAATGCCCATTTCCCAGCACATTTTCCATGGTGATTATGAACAGACAAGGTGCATTTTGAACATTTGCTCAGCAAAGCATTTCAGGCCATGCCGTGGAAGCGCTTTGCAATTCTTGCTGGTTTCACTCCTCTGTTCCCAAGACATCTCAGTCACGGGGCAGAATTCAAACCACGGATAAAAAATGCCACAACTGGATGGACATAACTGTGAGCCAAGTTCTGAATTTGTCTTTCTAAATAAAAACTTTCAGCTGATTTTGTGGCAGAGTTGAAAATAACTGCAATTAGTGAATGTTTAAGATGAATAGATTGGCTTGGGTGTAAATTAGAGAGGGCTCCAGGAGGGTTTGCATTTCCTGCCCAGTTTCAGTTCAGAGTTTCTGAAGGCATTGAAGGGCCTTGTAGGCTCAACATGCTCATTAATATTCTGCTCCTCTGCCCACCAAGTTCTCATTCAATGCCACGTTTCTTGAGAACTGCAAAGAAACATCCCCCAGCCTTCCTGGGATGAGGACAAATCCTCCCTATCTCCTCCATAATCCTGGCCATGTTTATATTTGCCTTCAGGAGAATTATTTCCTCCATCTGCTCCTCCTGGAGGAGTTGCTTCCTCCTCACTCCCCTCCCAAGGTTCCCAAACAAATACATTCCATGGTGGTTCCCCCAAACACCAAACACATTTTGCAGAATTGATCAGCAACTCAAACAAGCAACAACCTGCAGAACTCAAAGCCCTAAAGATTTACCAGACAGAGAGAGAGACAACCCAGATGGGTGTGGGTGTGTGGATGTACACAAACCCTACTCATAAATAACAATACTTGGTTATTAACTCCCTTCTGGAACACGATTAAAGATATTTATGGCACCACTTTCTATTTTGGGGACTGAACAGAAATTCGCCCATCGAATGGGCACAGCATTGAAACCCCAACAGGGCCCTGGCTGTATAATGTGTTTATAGCTCTCTGAATTTCAAAAAAAGTAATTAAAAGCTTGGTAAAAGGTCAGAAGCTGCGCAGGGTTACATTTTTCTAGCATGAGAAAGCAGTTTCTTTCCAAAGCCTGAAGACAAATGTACTTTTTCTTTGTCAGATGGAAAAAGGTCTTGGAGGGTGATAAATAGCAGAGCTGTCCAACTTTGTAATCCAGTCAGAAAAAATAGACATCTTTGTGCTGAGGTACAAATCAAACCAGCTTTTTCCTTCTTTGCTTAATCACCAATTAAAAATACAATATATTATGTGAAGTTCCAGGTAATCTAAATTGAATTTCATTCACATTAAAGAATGCAACCTCTCATTTGACAAAAACGGAGCAACTATTCTTTTGGAGAGCCCACGGAATCAGTAATTTAGTTCCACTGGAAAGTGTGTGGCTTCTCAGAAAAGAATTACACTGCTGATTGTGTTAAGCAAATAATAATTAACACAAGTACATACAGCTCTAATTAGCGAGGAACTTAATTAAACAAATACACTAACACAGCAAAACGCGTAACAAAGTAATTGTACAGTGCCTTGCCAACGTGGTTTTTACTCTTGCACGGTGATTAAAGAACAATTTTGGGTAGAGAAGAGCAGAAATCAGGCTCTGCCCAGCCCCTCATACACAGACCACGGAAAATGATGTGGAATTCCCTGCATTGTCCCATCCCTATTTTCTATGACATGGAAGAGCTGTGCACAAAAACTTTTAGCAGCGCTGGGTTTCAGCATTCTGAAGGAAAATTCCTGTTTCCCTAAATTAAAACAATACAAAAGTTCAACTCGTCACCTCTAACCTTTATCTTGCTCTGGCAGCCTGGAAAATGCACCCTGGTATCGAGGCACGGAGTTAGGGAAGAGCTGAAGTTGGAGGACTGTCCAAGACCGTGGCCAGGTGGGTTTTGGGGATCTTCAAGGATGAAGATTCCACAGCCTCGCTGGGCCACCTGCTCCAGTGTTTGACACCCTCACAGGAAAAAAGGGTTTCCGGATGTTCACAGAATCCCAGGATGGGTCAGGCTGGAAGGGACCACCGTGGGATCATCTGGTCCCAGCTCCCCGCTCCAGCAGGGCCATCCCAGAGCACTGGCATGGAATCACATCCAGACAACTCTGGAAATCTCCAGGGAAGGAGATTCCACACCCTCCATGGACAATCAGTTCCAGTGCTCTGTCACTGAACAGGAAGAAAGCTTTTCCTCATGTCCAGGTGGAATTCCCTCATGTTGAAGTGGAATGTCCTGACTTCCATCACTGATTTCAGGCCTGCAGATACCAAGTCCACCATACCAAGCACGGAAAACTTGGATTTTCCCAGCATTTTCCCTCTGACAGTCAATAAGCCTGGAAAGTTTTCGTGAAGAAGCATTCTCCCATCCTTCTTCCAACACAGTGTGGAGCAACTCCCAAAGTCCTATCAGTGCTTGGACAAAAAGCGTCACCAACCACCCCAAAACACTTGGAAAGTTCCCTCACAAAGATCACCATGACCAACTGGAAGTGGTGTATTCCAGAAAAAATAACAATTTTTTCCAAACACACCTCTGATTTCACCAGATGGGTTCTCCACAAACCCCTGGAGTTAAGCAGAGGTTTGTCAATGCTCCGAGTCCTTCACACCAAGGTTTGGAAGTTCCTACACCTGCCCTACTCCCAGCTCACCCTCACTTTCCCCAGGGGTTTCATCCATCACCCTGTTTGTGAGGGGAGAGATGAAGGTTTAAAATCCATCAGCAAATTCCCAAAAAAACCCCTCCCTCTTGTCCCTGTGGAATGAACTCCAGGAATTCAGCACCACCGGAAGGTCACCAAGAGTCTGCAGAAGACCCTCCCACCCCAAATATTCACTAATATTTGGATGGACACCTTGGCCATTGGCACCAACACAAATCCTCCAGAGAGGAGAACAAACCCTTTCTGTTTGTTCTCAATCCCATTTTTTCCACGCCAGTTTCATCCTCACTCTTTTAAGGTTGTAATTTCCTCCTAAATAATTTATACATTACAGAAACAAGGATTTTTGCCTCGTTTTTGTCTCTGTTTAAGTATTTCCAGCCAGTACAGACATTTTTACATCAGTAACAATAAAGGAAAAGGAATAGGAGGAAGTTCTTTACGACTGAGGAGTCGTGGGCATCTTTGAAACAAAAATGCAACACCCCAATTGCATCTTTAATATCTTTTATGAGTCTGTCTCTGAAGCAGCAGCAGAAATGGTGATATAGCCTAATTAAATCAATTCATCTGTGGAACTTTGCAATGCTTGGACTTTTTCCAGGAGGGCTCCTTGGAGCATCTTTTTTCCATTCTCTATCTCTTCCTAGAATTTCTGAGGTAAACAACAACAACAAAAATGGTAATTCCTTTCCTGACACTCTACAATCACTGAAGGTTGAAGCCCCAAAGGATTTTTTTTCTTGATGTTAAACTCTGTGTTTACCAATCCTGTTCTCAGCCTGAAGCTCCTCACCACCATTCTGCTCTTTATTATTTCTTAATTTATTATTTGTATTGCCGCGGTGCCTGCAGGCTTTGAGGAGCTCTGATTTAGCCACCGTTTTCCTTTCCTTTTATTTTTTATTTCATTTCTGGATGATAAACTGGAAGGTCGGGGCTTCCTGCTGGCTTCAAATTCATGGAGTAAGGGCCACAGGAACTCAGGGTGTAATCTGGAATTGCAGGCACGGAGTTTGCTCAAGGGTCTGGGGGTGCTTTCCCACCATGGGATGTTTTTATTACCCTGTGTCACAACACTTCCACGTCAAAGATCTTGAGATCCGAAGCGGGAAAGTCGCTTTTTTATTTCCTTTTAAACTTGGCGGTTTTTGTGTTTTGATGGCCTCATGTCAGCATCTATGTTTGTGATTAAAGACTGGAGAATCCAGGAAGGATTTAATGAAATTTAAAAGCTGCTGGAATTAAAGGCTGCTGTCCATGACTAAAAGAGCCCCAACATCCCAGAAAACTGAAGCAAGAGATGGACACACTTATCCCAAAGCCAGAGACTCTGGAGGTTGCTGTTCCAGTTGTGTTACATCCACAGAACCCCCCAAAAAACTGGGTCTTAACAAAATTCATCACCAAGAAACCACCTCGGTCCTAAAGAACTTGGTCTTAAGGAGCTCAAATCCAGAAATGAGGATTATGGAGGTATTTTCTAATTCATGGAATCACAGAATGGGTTGGAAAGGACCTTTAAAGGTCACCTGATCCAACCTTCCTGCCATGGGCAGGGACATCTTTATCAAGATCAGGTTGCTCAGAGCCCCATCCAGCCTTGAAGGAAAACCTAAAGGAACTTGGTCTGGGGGAAGAAAGGAAATCTTGCAAACAAACCTCCCAAAGAAATGAGACATTAAACAATAGAGAATTTATCTGAGGCATAATAAATATTCCCAATAAAAGTAATCAGTTGGACAATATAAACACAGGTGCAGCTCTTTAATCAGTGCTGGTTTACAGGGAATCTTCTCCAATTAAATTAAAACAGCAGCAGAAATGGGATATAAAACTCTTTTATATGATATTTTAATATGATACTAGACAGGCCAAGCAGGTTATTTAGCATTATCACTACACCAGGATTCAGCCTCTATCCAATCTGATGGAAACAAAACCTTTGGAAGTTGGTTTTTTCCCCCACTTTCATCCTATCCAGCAAGAAATCCTAAACCTCAGATTATATTATATGGACCACAGAACAAGTTTTATTCAGCAACATAAATTGAATCAATGTCCAAAATAAACCAATCTGCCTTAGTACACGTTTAGGTGGACCCTAATTTCAATTTTATTGACTTTGGTGAAAAATTGTGATGCACGCCCAGAATCTGGGGGACAAACTGCACATTTTGGGCAAAACCCCGAATGTTTTCTGGGTTCTGTGTGCAGAGGGGGGATTCCCTCCCCAGTTCTCAGCCTGGAGTTGTCCTCTCCTGTTTCTGGCTGGAGTTTGGAGCTTGCCCAGATCCCACCCTTCCCTTTCCTAACAGAAGCCACTCGGTAATTTTATTTCACCCCGCTCCTGCAGAAATTTCTGCTCTTTCCAAGAACTTTTCTCACACCTTTTGTGAAGCAGAACCACCAGAATCAGCCACAGTTACCACAGGGAAAGTTCCAAACCAACCAGTGTAACAACATTAACCCTTCTCATTAAAACCTCGTTTATTTCCCAATGAAACTCTTCCCTAGATCCCATTTGACTTTTCCACAGCTGCACCACCTTCCTCCTGCTCTGTGGTTTCCACCCCACCTCGCAACCCCCTTTTCCTCTCACTTTTCCTTCCGTCAAAGCCTCTGCAGGAAATTCGGAGCTGCTTAAAAAGAGCAATAAAATGTTATTATGTTCAATAACTTCCAGCAGAATCAAATCTTCTCTCGGAAAGAATCTAATTGTGAAACCAGGACCCACCACCTTTCCTGCAAAGCACAATATATTGGGAGAGAAACCAACCTCAGCCGGGCTAAACCGGGATTTTAACGCTTGCTTATCGTGGGAGAAATCTCTGACGGGGAATTTAACACAGGAAAACGCACAGAGGATTTCCGGGATGGCATTCAGCCTTTTGTTTTACCTACTGTGAGCAAACAGATGATCAGAGACCGGGATAAAAGGCTTTTTCTCTGGATAAAGGATGATTTCTGGAGCGATGGAATAGAGGTGATCAGAGGAAACCCAGCTGCAGCAGCGAGGATGGGTTTGTGTAATGGATTGTAAAACCGTAATGCATTATAAACAAACAGAAAAGAAGTTTAGTTTGGCTTGCAGGAGTTTAGGGCGGCGTGGAGAGACATCAGCAAGTCAAAGCAGCAGTGGCATTACTGAGGGATAAACCAGAAATACCTTAATTTTGGAGTATTTTGCTATTAATAGTCTGGCTAAACAAGTTCTAGCCAGGTTTTTGTAAGGAAAATAGGAATTGGCAGGAAATTTTGCTCAGCAGCGTGGTGACATCTGAAAATCTGTGCTAATGCAAAATGGTGTTTGATTCCAGTGCCCCAAGTTCTCACCCAGGTGGGACAGGGAGCTCTGGGAGGGACATCTGGAGCGCTGTGTCCAGCTGTGGGCCCCTCAGGACAGGAGGGACGCGGGGCTGCTGGAGCGGGGCCAGAGGAGGGGTGTGAGGATGATTTAGGGCCGGGAGCATCTCCGGGCCCAGGAGAGGCTGAGGGAGCTGGGGCTGCTCAGCCTCGGGGGGGGACACGGCTGAGGGCCCCACCCACGGGACCAATATCCAAAGGGAGGGTGCCAAGAGCAGGGACCAGGCTCTGCTCCGGGGCCCAGCGGTGGCACCGGAGGGACGGGCAGGGAATGACCCCGGGAAGTTCCCCCTGGACATGGGGCAGAACTTCTGCCCTGGGCAGTGCCCAGCCCTGAGCAGAGACCAGAGAGGGGTGGAGTGTCCTCCCTGGGGATATTCCAGAGCCACCTGGACACTTCCCTGTGCCCCGTGCTCTGGGATGGCCCCGCTGGAGCTGGGAGTGGGACCGGATGATTCCCTGTGATCCCTTCCAACCTCACCCATCCTGGGATCCTGTGAAACCACTCTGCAGGCACCGGGTGACCCATTCCGAACAGCCAGATATCTTTTGGAAGACTCCATCCCAAGCTGAGTGCCTTGCTTGGGAATGAAGGAAAATCCCTTTTTACGAGGAGTCACACGGATAAAACACGGGGGGATTGGCACAAGTTACTCCTGGGGAGATTCCAGTTGGACATGTGGGGAAAATTTTTCTCAAGGAGAACAAGCAGCCATTGGAATAATCTCCCCAGGGTTGGGAATTTCAAGATTGGGCTGGACAGGCTGCTGGGCCACCTTGGCCAGGCTGTGCTTTGCCAGGAAAAGGTTGGCTGGACCTGATGATCCTTGGGGTCCCTTCCAACCTGGGATTTTTGTTTCTAAGATGAGGATATTTCCCTCAACAATTAATTGCAATTAATAAGGACGGCAAATCCAGGCAGGAGATGAGAGGCAGGAAGGCCACAATTTATTTGAGACTCCTTGTTTGCTCTGTCACCATCAGTGCATCCCAAAGACCTCACTAGTGGGAATTACACATTTCCAGAATATATTTTCAGCCATAATTCGGTGCAGCCATTTCAGGCTGTAGCTACAACCTGAAATGATTGAATTCCAACAACCACCAGACTAAAGCTAATTAATGACACTTGGTTGGGATGGAGAAGCAAGAAAATCCTTCAGGGGAGTGAGCAGCCGAAGGAGTTTTTTTGTCAGCAGTCAGGGCAGCACAACCATCTCCAGCACCTTCCCCAGGCACTCTGGATGTTGGTCTGAACAGGGAGAATTTCATGGGAAGAAATGATATTCCTGCTTCCAGACCTACAACTTTCCAGATGTTGTGTGATTTTGGATATTTCTTTCCCAAGCTCTTGCAGAACCTTCCGAGGGAGAGCAGTGCATAAAATGAATTACAGCATTTACAGGAGGACATACTGTACAAAGGACTGGGCTGCAACCTAATCCCAATATTCTCTGTGCCTTGAAAAGCTGATGCCACTCCTTGCAGCACTTACAGGTGGCTCATGAAAAAGGGAGAGAGACTTTTCCCACAGGTAGATAAGGACAGGACACAGGGGATGGATTTAGAATGCCAGAGGGCAGGGATGGATGGGATGTTGGGAAGGAATTCCTGGCTGGGAGGGTGGGGAAGGCCTGGGATAGAATTCCCCGAGCAGCTGTGGCTGCCCCTGAGTTCCTGGCAGTGTCCAAGGCCAGGTTGGATGGGGCTTGGAGCAGCCTGGGACAGTGGAAGGTGTTGCAGTTGGAACTGGGTGATTTTAAGGTCCCTTCCCACCCAAACCATTCCATAATTCCTTTGCCTCCATGGCACCTCTCCCTGGTGAATGTGACAAAGGCATGCAGAGGGGAAAAGTTCACCCGGTAAAAACCATTCCTAAATCCCACATTTTGTTACTACCATCCGAAACTCCGGGAAAAACCTCTGGGAAAACGTTCTAACGCAAAGCTACAGCTGTGATGGGGTCGGCTCCTTGAGCCAGGAAGGTAAATGCGACAAGGGAACAACACTTGCACAAATTCCTTTCCACATCAAAGGGGAATCGCTGGAGACGAGCTTGAAAGGGCTTCATCCACGTCCTCGCTAATGCAAAGAGCACAACAAAGCCACAGTTCGGCCTGGCCACGAAATTAACAGGGAAATAGCCGAGATTGAGGTGGCTTTGAAACCTGATTTGCATGAAATAGCCACTCCAAAGGGAGGCAAACGCTGCACAGCACTAATGAAGATAAAGCAGCTGCAGTGGAACGATGCTTTTGAAGTGAATCCCCCCAGACTCCCCTTCCCCTGCAGGGAAGAGCTGGCTGGGGGTGCACACAAAAGGCTCCTCCGGGGAGAAACCAACCTGGAAGGTTTGCACCGGGCAAACTCCGATGGCTCAGGAGAACATTGGTGACCGAATCCCATCCCTGGAGGTGTTCAGCCATCCCTGGAAGTGCTCAAGGCCAGGTTGGATGTGGTTTGGAGCAACCTGGGATAGTGGAAAGTGTCCCTGCTCATAGAAGGTGTCCCTGCCCATGGCAGGGGGTGGCACTGGATGATCTTTAAGGTTCTTTCAACCCAAACCCTCCCATGAATCACCGCTTTGTCCCTCAGACACCCACAAAGCCAAACCTTGCGGTAGGAAAGTTTAACACCAGCTTAAATAGCCCAGAACTAAGCTCAGACCACATAGAGTCAGCATCAAGAGCCTCACCACCAAATGCTTTCATGTCCTGATTTATCCAAATCAAGATTAATTCCTTGTGGGAACCAAGTCTCCCACAGAAAAGCAAAAGGAACCACGGATTTCTGCCGAGAAGATCTTCAGTGACAGCTCAGAATCTCATTTTATTTTCATGTGCTCAGAGAAACTTCTCATTCTTGGCACAAAAGCTGATGTTGCCTTTTTTTTTTCAGCTTTAAACCCAACAAATGATAATTGGACTTGGCTAAAAAAAAAATCAACAAGAGACTTTTAGAGAGAACAACTTTAAACTTGTGTCTGTTGGTCAACAGCAAAGATGACCCTAAAGGGAACTGGGAGGAACTTTTAGGATCGTGAGATCAGCGGCCACAATTGTACAAAAAATATTGGCCCAGGATTTCTTTGCGTGCCTCATCTGGGCCATCAACAGCCAAGTATTTGGCAACTTTTGTCTCAAAATAAACACGTAACTGAATTTTCAGGACAGGGAGAAGGGCCCATCTTTTTCCCTTCGTTAAAAAGCAGCTGCAGACAGCGAGGCTGGGCTGATTATTGAGGTTTTCAGACCAAGGGGAGAAAATCGAGGGCTGCAATGATGTGACAGTCTTACAAATCACACGGAGCCACTGTCACACCTTGGATGCCACCTTTGCAGGGTTCAGTCTGTTAATGGTGTGTGCCTTGGTGAGAGCAGGGGAGGGAGGGAGAGAGGGGGCAGCTCCTTGGGTAAAGTCATTAAAATTCCACGATTCCACCTCCTTCCCTGCGAAGCCACGGCGTAACACGACTGACACCGAGCAGGGACACCTGGGTCACCACCATATGGCAGCACAGCAGGAGCACAGCACCAGAACGTGGCAAATTGAGATTTTTAAAAAGCTGCCTGGAATCTTGAGAAATGACAAAAAGCTTCTGCACATTTGGGAAAAAAAAATAAAAAAAAAATATAAATTTTAGATTTCTCCAGCGACAGCCAAGCTCTGACAGCTCTTTGGGGGCTTTTGCAGGTCCTGGTGCTTTTACAGCTGTGTCTACCAGGACTCCTCAGTAACACTTCCAAATTAATTCCGACACTTCCCACATGAAAAGCAGAACTTTTGGAAACAGGGGTAAAAGGAAGTGTGATAGATTTGACTGTTAAAAAAACCCCCCAACAATGCAAGAAATCATCCTGCTCCTTTCTCCCTTTTCCTTTCTCCCTTTCCCTCACTTGTTTCCCTCGTGGTGAGATGTCTGGTGGGCGGAAGGTGCTGCTCAGGGCCAGGATTGTGTGGGATCCATTCTGGTTCCTCTGGATGCAGGAATAAAGGGACACAGGCTCCATTTCCATGGCTTTGAAAGGATGGAGAGAAAAGCTGGAAAGGGCTCGGAGTCCCTTTGGAAGGAACTCAGGTCAGTCTGCTCCTCTCCAGCACAGCTGGTTTGGGAAAGGACATTCAAGACTTGAGAGCTTTTTTTGAGCCCCGGGGTAGGAAGAGAATTTATGGAGAAGGGAAGAGAGAGCAGGATCACGGAAGAGATTTTTCCAGACTGCTTCTCTGGATGTTTGGTGTTCCCTCTCCAAGTGAGGCAGGATCTGGGTGGCAAAGGTGGCACCCGAGGTTCTGACCCCAGCCTGCACCATCTCAGAAGGCTCTGTTGGCTCAGCAATGAAGATCTCATCCCTCATCCACCCCCTGGATTCCCTGTCTGAGCAAAGAGAGGGATCAGGAAATGCCATGGAATATTTTTATGGATGATTCAGCACTGAAGCATGTGGGCTTACGGGGTTTTTTCCTCCCATCCCCAGCAATTCCATCCCCCAAAACCCTGCTGTGGACAAGCCATCAGCTCCCCCTTCCCTTCTGGATCTGTCCAGGAAATAAGTGCCCTCAGAAATCCATGGATGCGACAAAGCCAAGGAGAAACACATCCCTCAAAACTTTTTGTCTTCCTCTGTTCATCTCCCCAGAGACCTTCCCAAACATCCAAACCCTGGGCTGGTGCCAGGGAAGATGTTCCGGGGCAGGAAGTTGAGGCCAAACAGGTAAAGAGAGAAAGGCACAGCTGCTCCTCGGCACCACGGAAAAATCAACCCCATTCTTCCCCCGTCTCCCTGGGAACCCCTTCATGTGCTGAGACAAAAAGCACTGATTGGATTTCCCGCTCGGTTCTGTGGAATTTTGACACGTCCTGAGCCAAGCAAGATCCCCTCCTTCAATCAGCCCCCATTTTCTGGAGATGCTGAAGAAGGAGGAAGCTGAAGTAATTATTGAAAAATCATGAGCAGCAGCTTTGGCCTAATTACCAGGACTCCTTTGTCATTTTTTTTATTGATTCCACAAGTATTGACTGAACTCCCTGACTCTTGTGCTGCCGTGGTAAGAACAGGAGCCAGCGAAAACCAAAATGCAATTAAGTGACCCAATATCCTTGGAACATTTGTGATTGGGAACAAAAAAAAAAAAAAAAGAAGGAAGGAAAAAAGGAAAAGTAAAGCCTGCAAGAAAACCCCCATTGGTGTCTTCCATAGTCAGCAACAGCTGCATCGCTGTGCTTGGGAGCAATGTCCTTGTCCAGAAAATGTGAGTGTTTTATCTCCAACATTCCCAAAGTGGTTGCACTTAATTCCAAATTCTTCAAACATGGAATGGTTTGGGTTGGAAGGGATCTGGAAAATCATCTCATTCCACCCCTGCCATGGCAGGGGCACCTTCCACTGTCCCAGGCTGCTCCAAGCCCCAGTGTCCAGCCTGGCCTTGGGCACTGCCAGGGATCCAGGGGCAGCCACAGCTCCTCTGGGAATTCCAGCCCAGCCAGGAATTCCTTCCCAAGATCCCATCCAGCCCTGCCCTCTGGCACTGGGAAGCCATTCCCTGGGTCCTGTCCCTCCAGGCCTTGTCCCCAGTCCCTCTGCAGCTCTCCTGGAGCCCCTTTGGGCCCTGGCAGGGGCTCTGAGCTCTCCCTGGAGCCTTCTCCTCTCCAGGTGAGCACCCCCAGCTCTCCCAGCCTGGCTCCAGAGGAAAGGGGCTCCAGCCCTGGGAGCAGCTCCGGGGCCTCCTCTGGGCTCTCTCCAGCAGTTCTGGCCAAAGGAATTTTTGCTTTTGTTTCTTCCGCTGCTTTTTCCGTCCCCCTGGCTCTAATTGATTTTTTGACCATCTCAACTCCAACCACTAAACCAAAACGAAACCTCTCTTATTTCCAGCTGTTCAGGGCCCATCTCACTGAGCTCGGCCCTTATCACCAAAAACTCTTATAAAAAGCTGCTTTGATTGGAACAATTTAACGAGCAATTTTTATCACCCTCCTTCAGTGGAAAAAAAAAACTTCATTCCACAGCAGCACCTGCAAGTGTAGCACAAGAAAGGAATTGTATCCCAATCCTCGAGATCCATCTGCTTTCAAACAGACAGGAACAACTTGCAGGAGGCTCCCGCTGATAAGCCTGGTTTGACGTGGATAGGGATTGCAGGAATTGATTTCCTAGGTTGTTTCAGATATGATAAGAAGCATAAATAGTGCAGGAGAACTTCTGAGTTGGCAGATACCACTCTCTTCATCACTGCTCTCTTTAAAAAAATCGTGGTTTTTTAAAAGAAAAAACCACATATGAATTTTTAGCACTTAAAAATAATGTTATTTTTCAAACTCAGACCACCACAAGAGCTACAGTGTTCAGGGAGGGCAGGTATGGTGCAGGACAAATAAACCACTCCACTTTTCCACATGAACAAACATTAATGAGATAAAGACAACGAAAAATATAATATTAAAATATGTTTACTGCATTTTTCTCAGCTGTTTGACCAGGGGGAGAAGTCAGCAGGTGCACTGAGATGGTTGAATAATGTCTGCAAAGGTAATATCTATCCAGGATTATTCCCAGATATTCAAAACCGGGGATGGGATGGGATGGGATGGGATGGGATGGGATGGGATGGGATGGGATGGGATGGGATGAGCTGGGATGGGATGGGATGAGCTGTCAGCACTTAGAACTTTTCACTGAGTTCAGCTCTAAGCAATAAAGTTTCACAATAAACCACACTTTGCAGATGAAGATAATTCTTCCAAGAAGAGTTTTCCCCTCTGTTTCACAAAATATCGACCTGCTCCTTCTGGTAATGAAACCAAACTAAAATTTAATTTAACTCTGGTTTGTTTCTTGCTTTTTTTAGTGAAGCTGGACAAGGAAAGTGGACAGTCAATTTAAGGCTTTTTGCCTGCAAAAAACTGCCAGCATTTGCACCCCAGCTCACTACAAACGATTTCACCCTCTGCACTGTGTTTTAAAATGAAATTGTGGTTGTTCCACAATTCCCTGCAAAACTTTGTAAATTCTGTCAGCTGAGAGAACGCAACTGCAGGGTGACAAAACTACGGCCACAAGTACAGGAAAGAGCACCCTGATGGTGGAACTCAGCAGTGCTCCCACACTGGCCTTGCCCAGAGGCTGTTTTAGCTTAAAAAATGTGAATTTTCATGGAATGAATCCTGGACTGGTTTGGTTGGAAAGGACCTGAAAGATCATCTCGTTCCAAACCCCTGCCATGAGCAGGGACACCTTGCACTGGACCAGGCTGCTCCAAGAATCGTGCCAGCATTTCTAATGGAACGATGGAATCGTTAATATCCAACTATTTCCCAGTGTCAGAGACGAGGATTTAGGAGTGGTGCAGAGAGGGATTTCCCTTAACAGAGAGAGGTTTAAGCCATGTCCCACCCCAAGGGATGAGCAGCCCCGTGGTGGCCTTGAGAGAAGACATGAGGGAGATGTTTGGCTGCAGCACATCTGGTTGTACTCCTCCAAACTGCTTTTCCCACCAAAAGCCCAGCTGTGGGATGGAGCCTGTGGCATTACATGAGGTTGTTGTGACTCAAGGGCACAACCCAGCACTCGGTCCTGTTGTCCCTCACCCCGCTGGCCTCAGCCCATGGATCCAGCCTGTCCAGATCCCTCTGCAGAGCTCCCTGCCCTCCAGCAGATGCACATCCCACCCAGCCTGGTGTGATCTGAGAACTGACTGAAGGTGCCTTTGATCCACTTGTCCAGATCTTTGATAAAGGCCTTGAACAGGACTGGCCCCGCTGGACACCCCTGGTGTAAATCCGCTGCCCACCACCCTCGGGGCCCAGCCATCCAGCTGGTTTTGCACCCACTGAATCCCAGGATCCCTGAGGTCAGAAAAGCCCTCCCAGACCAGGGAGTCCAAGCTGTGCCCGATGCCCACCTTGCCCCCATGTGCCACATCCAGGCATTCCTTGGACACCTCCAGGGATGGGGACTCCAAACCTCCCTGGGCAGCCCCTTCCATGTTTAACAACCCTTTCCATGAAGAAATTCCTCCTGATGTCCAACCTGACCCTTCCCTGGCACAGCTTGAGGCCTTTCCTCTCATCCTGTTGCTCATTCTCTGGGAGAAGAGGCCGATCCCCACCTGGATCCAACCTCCTGTCAGGAAGAATGTGTCCATCCAGACCATGGATGATTTATCCCTAGATAAGTATCCATCACTAGAATGCTTCTTCACTTGCACAGCAGCAAATTCTTCCCCTCCCACCTGGAATTTCTTTTCCTCAGGCTACACCTGCAGCACTCCTGAATTTAAGTATCAGCTCCACAATAAAAATTCAGTTCCCATCCTTCCTTTTCCAAAACCCATGAGGTGAACAGCACAACGAGAGTGTCCCAGGTCTTCTCACCCGCCCTGGTTCTTGACAATTATTTGGGAAGAAAACTTTAAACCAGAGGAAAAGACAAAGGGAGCGAATCTCCCATGCTCCATCCTCTCGCACGTGAGCACAGGTTCCGTATCCCTTCAGGAACAAACCCGGGGCCACCGATTTTCCTGCAAAAAGGAAGGAATTGCCTCCCCTGGCACTCGGGGCTGTAAACTGTTATCCAAAGATTTCCTGAAGCTTTGCCCTCTCTGCTGTGCCCCCCTTCTGGAATCTCAAACAATCCATTTTTAATGGAATGTTTAAAGCTTTGATGCAAAAGGGATAAGTATCGACTTTTGCTCCGGCTCATTCCCGCTCAGCGTCACTCCGCTGATGAACAAGGAATGTGGGATTTCACAGGACTTCAGCACGGGCTCTTTGGGGACCTCCAAAAACCGTGGAAATAAGGAACAGGAGAAGATCTCCATGAGCAGTGTGAGGCGCCAGGGAGGGCAGCTGAAAGAGGAGCCTCCAATTCCAACTCTGTTACTTCCAACTTTTATTTCCAGTCCCAGTCCCATTCTGTGCTGCAACTGCCCTTCTGTAACCCCACAGCGAAGGGAGCAGCAGACTGACCAGGTCCAGAGGTCAGTAAATGCAAAGACAAAAACTTGTTGCCCATAATTAACAGAATCATGGAATGGTTTGGACTGGAAAGGACCTGAAAGATCCTCTCATTCCATCCCCTGCCATGGGCAGGGACACCTCCCACCATCCCAGGCTGCTCCAAGCCCCAGTGTCCAGCCTGGCCTTGGACACTGCCAGGGATCCAGGGGCAGCCACAGCTCCTCTGGGAATTCCAGCCCAGCCCCTCCCCACCCTCCCAGCCAGGAATTCCTTCCCAAGATCCCATCCAGCCCTGCCCTCTGGCAGTGGGAAGCCATTCCCTGGGTCCTGTCCCTCCAGGCCTTGTCCCCAGTCCCTCTGCAGCTCTCCTGGAGCCCCTTTAGGCCCTGGCAGGGGCTCTGAGCTCTCCCTGGAGCCTTCTCCTCTCCAGGTGAGCACCCCCAGCTCTCCCAGCCTGGCTCCAGAGCAGAGGAGCCCCAGCCCTGGGAGCAGCTCCTTGGATTCCTCTGGACTCTCTCCAGCAGCTCCAGGTCCTGCTGCTGTTGGCCCCAGGGCTGGGGCAGCTCTGCAGGTGGAGTCTCAGGAGTGTTGAGGGGAAGAATGGCAACACACACATTCATAAATCCCTTAATTATTAATTACCATTAACATCATCACTAAAATAACATTTGCTTTAGAGCTGCTGCTGGAGAAGAAAGTAACCCTCAACTCTGAGAAATATTAAAAATAGAGCAATCTGCAAGGAAAGGATGATTGACAGAGGAAGAGGTAAAGAGCAACGCTTAAATAATATATGGAAACCTGTAATTCAGCCTGACACAAATTCATTTTTCTAGCTCTGCCACTCCGAAGTATCCAATCAATGAGACAAATCTCCATGGCAAAGCCATTATTTAAACAAAGCTGGCTTGGCTTAAAAATGCAATAATTTGGGCCAATTTAGGACTGTGATATTATGCACCATTTCGCATTGTGATGCGCTGAGAGATCCGACATTGATCTGGAAATGAAAAGCCAACAACATTTTGATAGTTTGATAGATTTCCCTCTCTCTCTTTGCCTCCCAATCCCCAGATGCTGAATAGCCCAGCAGCCACCACACCTCTGCTTTCCACTCCGGGT
This sequence comes from Gymnorhina tibicen, assembly GCA_013399875.1. NCBI lineage: Eukaryota > Metazoa > Chordata > Aves > Passeriformes > Artamidae > Gymnorhina > Gymnorhina tibicen. The sequence goes on from VXAZ01006216.1 coordinate 186,123, forward strand.
TTGTTATCCCTGAAAGCCAAATTGGAGAGACTTCTTCAAAGAGGCAGCAGCAATAAGAACAGGTAACGACTTAAATGCGGCTTTAACAATGCTGCTTTCTTCCTGTCTGAAATAAGCATCTGGGTGCTTTTTTTCCCCCAAAATATGTTCAATCGCTGCCTCCGAACACATCAGCAAACTGAGAAATGGGAGGAAAACTATTCCTTGAGTTGGTGGATGGGATCAGATTTTAAGGACCCGAGAGGAGTTTTGGTTCAGCTCCCGCTTCCATCCCTAAAACTCCAAGGAATTAAAGATCTGATGTTGCTCCAGGTGTTTGTTGGATCAAGGCCAGGGGAGTGCAGAGCTCTACAGGATTGAACAGCCCACAAGGAGTGGAAGAGGCTGCCCAGGGGAGGGGTGGAACCACCATCCCTGGGAGGGTTCAAAAAACCTCTGGATGTGGCACGTGAGGCCGTGGTTTAGGGATGGACGTGGTCCTGAACGATTCTTTGATCAATCCCTTGATCTTCCTGGGTGTTCACTCCCCATCCATAAAATGGGAGTAATTATCCTTCTATTCTCCCACCCCTTGTTTGCCCACTTTAGCCACATTTCATCCTCTTTTCATCTGCCTGTGCCCTGCTGGGCCCCCACTGAGGCTGAAGGGCTGATTCATCACTCTGACGTTCATAACAAACAGAGATATTGCACCGGCATCATCTAAAATGGATTTTCACCTCTGGCTTTTGTAGTTTTGCTAATCAGAAAACATTGAATTATCTCCATTTAGCAGCTGTCACTGTGCCACCCACCACTGGTTAAACTGGCTCGGTACCACGGTGACTGTGCAATGAGCAGACAGCATTCCAAGAGAGCTCTAAAAAGGTGATCTGACGCAAAAACTCCGACTTAAATGAGAATATTCCCTTTTTTATTGCCTCGCAATGGGATTTCAGCACAGCAGTTACAAGGGAGAGGAAGATGAATCGTCTCTAAATGTCCCCAAAAGACGAGGGGCGCTTGCCAAGAGCTGCTCGTGGCAAGGTGAAATCCATTCCTTGCGTGCTGCTTTGTTTTCAGAGATTCCCATCCAGAGTCCTGGGGGTTTATTGCTCTGTGAATCAGCAAATGCAAAGGCACTGCAAAAACAACGGCAGCCCGAAATGCGACAGCTCTGACGCAACTCCAGTCCAGGAGGGATTTGGGAGTTTGCACTGGAAAGCACTGCAAGAGACACTGCAAAGTGAAAAGTTTTTGGAGGATATTTGTGTTCAGAAACTCTGCCTCTTTGGAGGTGTCAGTGCTGGCTCGTGTCAAATAATCACAGGAAACAGCCCAAATTTGGCTTTTTCCTGCTGTGATGCAACCAGGAGCAGGAATCCCAGGGCTGGTTTAGTGTGGAACACCAGAACAGACACTCAAAAGTGCAGGGAGAAAATACAGAACAGGAACTCAAGAGAAGTTTGGTCCTTGCTGCTCCTGCCAGTTCTTTGTGGGTTTGGCAGTGCTCAGAATTGGGATAAAAGCATTTGGTGAGGTCAGGGCACTGTTCCCTCAGGGAAGTGTCTCTCCAAGACTTACAGGAATAATAATAATAATAATAATAATAATAATGAATAAATAAAAACCACTCTGATCCCTCCACATCCCCCTTCCCACTGCTCCCACCGAGCTTCGAGCTGCCTGGTCAGCAGCAGAATGAGGGAATATTGAAAAGATCTGAAAGCCCCAGTGCTGCTGGCAGAAGGACTCTCACGTGGGCTGCATTTACTGAGCTGGGTGGGTTGAAAAGGACTTTAAAGCCCACCCAGTTCCAACGGGCAGGGACACCTTCCACCATCCCAGACTGCTCCAAGCCCCGCCCAGCCTGGCCTTGGACACTTCCAGGGATGCAGGACCTTAACAGAGACTGGATTTTAATACTACTCCACATTTCTCTTGAGGGAGCCAAGGATTTTTTCATGATCAGGAAGAAAGTTCATAGCCAAACACTGTTTTAATTAAACTGGATTAAACTTGGAACCACCACCCTTGACAAGGAACCCTTTAAGGTGTAATTTGAGAATCCCAGCAGGTGAAAATGAAAACAAAAATATAAAAATAAAAACCCTGGCCTCGGTGATATTGAGAAGGTTCTAACAAGCTGAGGGAACCAGCAAAGTGCAAGGTGATCCAGCAGCTGGTAACAGCTCTGAGTGAGGATGTCTCTCCTCATCAGGGTGCAAGACAACAGCCAGGCTGTGTGAAACACGGGAATGTGACCTTTTGGGATGAAGAAGCAGAATTCTGGCTGATCCTTAGGAAAAGCAGCGTATGAACCATCTCCTATCTTTCACAGCAATGGTAATTCAGAAAAAAACCCACCCGAATCATTAAATTCTGTCACGTAAAAACAACAAAATGTTCTTCAGTAGAACAATCGCTGTCACCACCTGAGAATTCCAGATCCCCTCAATTCACAGATCCTGCCCCGGCAACTCCAGACACTGCCTGCTCAGTTCTGATATCCTCACGTATTTTATCATTGCCTCGGCTGTTGCTTTTCCCCCCAAAATGCAGAAATCTGGGATTGCCAAGTGGAGTTCCTCACCTAACAAGACAAATGGATTTTATTGACTTAATCAAGGAGAGTAACAACTCCACAGCTCATTTCTTCAGAGCTGGCTGGAACAAACTCTGGGGGCACGGGGAGGAGATGTAAAACACAGCCCATAAATTACGAGTTTATTAAAGAAATGCCAATGGGAACCGCTTCGGAACGGAACGGCCACGTTCTGCGAGGCTTCCACGGGGAGTGGGCAAAATACTGACTCCCAACAAATGAGGGAGGAGGTCTCCACATAATAAATCACAGAAAACTCCCTAATTTTTCTCCTTCAGCTGATGAGGTTGTTCTGCTGCACTGTATTTGATGGGATAGGAAACCAAGGGTTATCCCGTTTTTTGCTGCTGGTGTTCCGATGACAGCTTGGCTCTGTCACAGTCTTTTCCATGGAACTGTTGTGTCTCTGCTTCCCTAAATTCGCCGTGGAAGGAGCAGCCTGGGCTCAGATTTGCCAGCTTTGCCCTAATGTTGATGGTTTATTCCTCTGAGACCTACAGAGAGCTCCTGGGGTGTCCTGTGCAGGGCCAAGAGTCGGACTCAAGGATCCTCGTGGGTCCTTTCCAACTCAGGATATTCCCTGATGGGGCAAAGTCTCACTTTTCCCCCTGGATGGGTGAAAATCCTGGGAGGGAGGCTTTGCACAGCATTACTGAGGTGCACAAATACACAGGGAGAGACACTGAGTGAGATCAGTGAAAAGAGGACAAAGCAAGCAAGTACAAATTGCCCAAATTGCTAAATATTAACAACAAGCCTCCAAATTACCCAGACCGAAGCAGCTTCTCCGAGGTAACTCAATTCCTGCATTCAGAGCTGAAAAAAAATGTTAAATCAGGACCAAAGAGTGATTATATTGATTTGTATGCCGTGAACCACAGGAATAGGAAATAAATGAGAAAAAAAAAAAAACAACCCAACACACAAAAAAGGAGAAAATGGTTCTAACAATTTCATATATTCCTCCCCACAGCCATCAAGGCACAAGGAACTTCGGTTCCAAGAGGGAATGATCGGGTTTTATTTCCAGACAAATACGTGACTGGTAATTTTTTTTTTTTTTTTAAAGTAATTGGCAAAATTTCAAACCAGAAGTGAAGCCTGAAGAGGGCTGCACACCCTAACCCGGATATTTCCTGTTCCTAATGGGCCAAATTAGGCTGCTGCTGATTAAGACTCAAGCTCAGGGTAATGAATGGGCTCTTCACACCCCAAGCCTTTGATCTCCAGGGCTTTGGACTGGATCCAAATGGAAGTGAGAGCACTGGGCAGCTGATGGGATCTGGGATGTGGCCTCTGATCATCTTGAGCTATTTTTAGCCCATTTTAGGATGGGCTGGGCTGAAATGTGGCTGTGCACCCCTGAAATATCTGGGAGAGCTGTGTCACCACTGTTTCTGCTCTACTGACACAGATTTCTGCTTTAAAGAGGATTTTCTGGATGCAGGCAGAGCTTCTGCCTGATGAGCAGAGCAGAAGCAATGGGAACAAAAAGTATTTTTCCAACAGAAAGAGGCTGTCAAGGCTTCCCTCACTTCCTCTCCTTAATCCCATTTTTTTCTCTCTTCCCTGTTACTGCTGCCCTTAGAGCAATGCCCTGCCTTGAGGACTTTGGACATCACCACATGGACAGCAGGGAAAGCAGTTCCAATTCATCCCATTCCCCACGTTAAGCAGACACATTCCAAAGGAAAGCTGGTTTCTGGGTTCCTGCAAGTGCGTTGGAAATTGAGAGGCAAAGCCCGGAGAGCAGGGAATGCTCCTGGTAGTGGCTGTAGTTCAAGTTAAATATAAAGGTCACCTCCTGGACTGTGTTCCCTCTGGAAACCACCAAATTATTTCTCTTACTGCTGGGATTGTTTTCAAATCAATTTGAGAAGCCTTCAGAGCCACAGCAGTGGGGGAGGTCTGCAGAGTGGGGACAAGGGGACGGGAGCTTGACCTCTCTCTGTGCCAGGTTATTCACGGCTCCTCCTACACCTCTGCTTTTCCAGCCATAAAAAACGGGACAATGACCCCTTCCAAACACGGAACCTGCCAGCTGCTTCTCAATCTTCAGGCAGAAGCCACCTTAGAAATCAGCTGTCCCAATTTAAGTGCCAGCAAACTCATCAGCTGAGGTGTAAATGCTCAGAATTGGAAGAGAAGGCTCCAGGGAGAGCTCAGAGCCCCTGCCAGGGCCTAAAGGGGCTCCAGGAGAGCTGCAGAGGGACTGGGGACAAGGCCTGGAGGGACAGGACCCAGGGAATGGCTTCCCACTGCCAGAGGGCAGGGCTGGATGGGATCTTGGGAAGGAATTCCTGGCTGGGAGGGTGGGGAGGGGCTGGGCTGGAATTCCCAGAGCAGCTGTGGCTGCCTCTGGATCCCTGGAAGTGTCCAAGGCCAGGCTGGACAGGGCTTGGAGCAGTCTGGGACAGCGGGAGGTGTCCCTGCCCATGGTAGGGGTGGAATGAGATGATTTTTCAGGTCCCTCCCCACCCAACCCATTCCATGTTTCTGTGATTATTAACGAGTGATTACGAGGACACCCAGGACACTTCCAGCTTTAGGATGAGCCACGTGAACATGAGTGACAGACACTGACTGAACAGCTCACACCAAGCCCAAAAATAAAGTTCTGCCAAGCACAGAAGCCGGAAAGTCAAAGTTTCCAACTGAAAGGGAACCCAGGTTAACACGGCCTGGACATCCACACAGTGCCAGAGTGCTCATCAATACAGAGAATATTCCACTTCCAAACCCCATCCTCTGGCTTTGGATCCCACTTTAGGAGCTGTGTGCCAGTGGAAGCAGGGCCTGTCAGGGAATTTGTTCAGCCTCGCCCTGAAGCATCTCCCTCATCGTAGCTCCACAGGCAGCAAATTGGGATGTTGAGGGCCCCGTTGCCGGGAGATTGGGTGCGAGAGGCGAGTGGAGCAATCAGGACGAGCCAGGCACCAGCAGCACTCGCTGAAGTCTCACTGACGACAGCCCTGATGTCGAATGAATGATTTAGCACTTGTTAAGCTTCTCCCATTGTGAAAGCAACCTATTATTTTCCTGCTTGTGCTCTGCAACGCCTCAATCACCGACAGAACGAGTGAGTGAGAAATAATAGAGTTCATTTTCGATTGCTGTCGCTCAATAGACGCGTTCTGTGTACCCCATCTGCCATTGTTTCAGCAACAACAGAGCTGAAGGCTTTTTCTCATCCCCTTGTCTGATGTTACACTGATGACTCCTCCGCCTTTAATAGCCCCCAATAACATCCTGGAACATCACAAGTGTTCCATGCAGGTGTTTTTGTAAAGAAAAACACGGAGGTACAGCGCTCAGGGGAAGGGTTCGTGCATCAGTTACAGCAGGGCAGCTTCCAAATCCAAAGTTTAAATTCCCGTCATGGCAGTTACTGGTTAAAGCTCTGGTTTTTTTGTCAGCTCGAGGAGTGGTGAATTTGATGAAGTTCAAGAAGGGCAAGAGCAAGGTGCTGAAGTGGGTCAGGGTTTCCCTGAAGAAGGGATGAGAGCAGCCCTGACCAGAGGGACTGGTGCTGGTGGATGAAAAGCTGGACGTGCCCTGGCCACATCCACACGGCCCGGAAAGCCAAGAGAATCCTGGGCCAGCGTGGGCAGGAGGTGAGGGATGGGATCATCCCCCTCTGCCTGGCTCAGGTCAGACCCCACCTGCAGAGCTGCCTCCAACATCAGAAGGATGTGGAGCTGCTGGGGCAAGTCCAGAGGAGGCCACAAGGATGAGGAGAGCAGGAAGCCTGGTGGGAATGCTGCAGTCCAAGAGGCAGCTGAGCTGCACCCCAGGCCCTGCTTTGCCTTTGCAGGGAGGTAAGAACTGAGATTTATCTGCCCCAAGGTGTCCTAATGCATTTAAGGAGCAAACAAGTCAAGAGAACAGACTCTGGACTGATCACCACAGCTGCAGAGCCCTCAGTTCCCTCTGGACTTCATCCTCCTGGGATTTCTTCTATCGCTTCCCAAGACCCACAGCCTTTGGATGTACATGGATAGCTCTGGACAGCAGCACCTGTTCAGCTCAGAGGAGTTGTGGTCACACAGAGCTGCTCCTTGCATGTCCCTCAAAACACATCAATCCCAGTTTCCAACAACAGGGAAGGAACAACAGACACACGGGGAGGAAAACTGGGTTAATATGATGTTATTGCCCTGTATAGATCTTTGGGAGGGAAATAAATCTCATGGAAGGTTCCCTGCCCATGGCAAAGGGGTGGAACTGGATGATCATGAAGGTCCTGCCAACCCAAACCCTCCAATGGTGATTCTCTGAAGGTGGAACTGGTATGGACAGGAATGAGAATGGGCAGGGAAAGGGAATGGAGGTGAGAATGGGAGATTTCAGCACACTGAGACCAGTTCAGGCAGGGAATGAGAAAAGCTAAAACAGAATGTGAGTTTTCACCATGTCTGGACACAGAAAAACACAAAAAATGGAGACAACAGCAGAAAGCTGCAGGTACTCCTGGCTCCACAGATGGGACTGAATGTCTCCTTGGGAGGGCAATAAATCACCACAAAACACACGGGAACTGCTTGCAAAGAGCAGCTCAGGGAGCAGGGACGCTCAGGAACGCTCTGTGGATTCGTGCAAACCTCCAAAGAGCGATTATTTCCTATCCACGGAGCAGCAGGAGTTGTTCTGGGAGTCTGAGAGGAGCTGACCTTTAGGGGTGCGCCCCAAGCGAATTAAAGAGGAGTGGACAACCTCGCTAAGAGGAGGCACAAACCACAATTTATATTTCTATCTCAAAAACACGAAAACAAATTGCTGTCGTCTCTCTGCAAAGATTCACTGGAGATCCGGGATCTCTTTTTTGGGGGCTCACATGAACTCCGGTGCCAGGTCCCGAATCTCTCCCATCCCAAGGTGCCTGTGGGGACACAGCAGCCTGGGATCCAGGGAGGAGGATCCATATGGTCCCACTGCAGCTGCCTCTCACACGGATCCCCACCCCACTGTGTCTGCCTGGCGGGAACACACTTTCCCCGAAAAGGCAGAGTTCTGCCTTTCCAGGAATTAAAAAAGACACGCCGGAATATTAAAATGAAGATTTTTCCAGTCAGCCCCGCTCCAGTCAGAAAAATCCATCTAAATATAGACGGGTATCACAGCCCAGCCCTTCACCAGGAGGTTTCCTGGGCGCAGAGCTATGGGTTTAGCAATTCAAAATCCCTGTTAATGTATAAAAACAGCTGTAAGGAGCTGGGGCTTTCCACGATTCCAGACTAAAAAGCCATAAACTGGAGCACATTAAGAAAATAACTGCTGTGCTGGTCTTATCTTTTTTTTTAAACTTCTAATAGCGTGTTTTGTCTCCATCAGCAAAGAACTGCTCTCAAATAATTGCTCTAAATGACTCTTTGAAGGCACATCTCTATTTGCAAAGCCCATCAAGTTCCAGACAAGTCCCAAATCTTCCCTTCTTAATTTACTGTAAGGATGAACAAACAGAGGGAACTGAACGCAGTAATTACTGCCAGCACAGCTCAGAGAGAGGTGAGTTACCTGCGTTCAGAGGGAGCTGCTAATCTCCCCCAGTTCTGGTTTTAGACAGGATTTAAGGAATCCAGACAGGGAATTTACATTCATGGCAGCCAGCCACGCTTCTGAGGGCATCTCTCATCAAACAGCATCAATTGGAGAGAGCCAAAATCTCGCAGTTCCTTCTCAACGCCGCGTTTTCCGCGAGTTATTAAAGCAAATAATGACCCGACTGCACCGGTGCTCAGCCCGAGCCTCCTGAACGAGTACAAACAAATTACACAGACCTTAAAAAACCCCCCCCTGTTAATCTGGATGCCAGCTAAGCTCCTACAGGTTGTAAAGTGCTCCTGATCCTGTAATTCACCGGGAAGGCTGAATCATCCCGGGACATGAATAAAGATGAGAGCATTTAACAACACAACAGACTCTTTACCATGTAAACTGTGGCACAGATAAGAGTTAGATCAGAAGTGTTTATTCTTTATAAAAACCGAGAGAAATATTTTAACCACAAGGATATATTCCGTTACCTGCAGCAAGCAAAGAATAAACTGGAAGAGGTAAAAGATTTAAGAAAGTCATAATTCCCCTTAAGTACATGGCAGGGCAGAAAATAAAACACAGGGTGCTCATTCCAACCTCAGTCACTGTCTAATACAAACTGAAATTACATTTCACTTCTGCAGACTTGGATGCTGCAGAATATTATTTTAGAGAGGTGGCAGAGAGAATTCGTAAGGTTTTCCCATTTTATGTTTTAATATGAACTTCTCAACTCTACACAAGTTCGTAAACAAAGCCAGGCTCTTTTCCAGAGGCCCAGCCCCAGTGACACCACTGGGACAAGGCAGGACTGAAGTGTTTCTGGAAAAACTGCATCGTTTGGGTCCCTACAAACACATCAGCAAATGTTGGGTTTTCCTTCTTTATAGAGCAAGCCTCCAACTGTTCCTATGGAATCAATATTCCCGCTTCTGGATTTGTAAACTGACCTCATGTGCTTAGTGAAATCTGAGAGGTCTTAAAAAAATAGAATTTATGGTGAAAACACCAACGTGCACCTGGAGCACGAGCCCCAGGTCTGTCCAGGCGCACCTGGAGCAATCCCAAAGTCTCCGCATCCGGGCTGAGACGGAGCTGGCACACGCCTGGCAGGTCCCTGAGAGCTGTCGGCAGCTCGTCCTCCAATTTGGGGCAAAAGGAGCTGGCAGAGCTTCAGGGAGCTCCTTTCACAGCGTTTTGATTGATGGGTGATGCCATCGACCTGAGGAGACCTAGAAGCACAACCAGCTCCAGCCCCTTCCTTGGGCTGGGCTGACAGGATTGGGAATTCGGCCATGGGCGCCGCAGGTGATGATGGATCACATAAGCAGGGAGGGTTGGGAGATTTGTGAACAACAACGGAGCCCTTTGCTCCAAATACTCCGAAATTCTTGAGTGAATATTCATGAATTCTGAAGCACAGAAAAACAACTTCTTTCCAGTTGGGAGGGATAGGAGAGCTCGGTGTTAAGAGAGAAGGGGAACATTTTACGGAGTGGGAAAAAAGACATTAATTCCAGGATCTAAAGGGATGTTCCTGGCCTTTCATGTAAGGTCAAGGGACGTTCATTCAAACCCCAGAAAGCCACTGCTGAGTGTCAGAGGAGGGAAATGCAGCAACTGTTCAAAACAACCAGGTGGGAACAACCCCAGGGGCATCTCCCAGCCGTGGGGGTGGATCCATGAAGGACTGGCAGAGGTATTTGGAAGAGGCAGAAAGAATCACAAGCCAAGCCTGCCAAAATTTCAAGTATCTCCCTTGACCATCCTGATGATTTTCTTACCCTGTTTTGCCCCAAGAAACCCAAAGAATTAATTAAAAACCCAAGAGATGCAAAGTTCTGGGGGAAAAGAGCTAAAAACCCAAATCTTCTCTCCTTTCCTCCAAACCAATGTTTCCCTCAAAAAACCCCCACAAAACCTCAGCTGGTTAAACCCACACTCGTTCAAACTTGGGCTGAGCCACGAATTTGACACAGATCAATGATATCCCCATCCTGAGAAATCAAAGGATCATCAGGAAACAAACTGTTGACCCAGAAGAATTTGCACCAGTTCCCCCCAGTCCGAGTCCTCTGATCTGTCTGATAACGCTGACAAAAGGTGTCAGCCCCAGTGAGGCAGCCGGAGGAGGAGGAGGAGGAGGAGGAGGGAAGGCTCACAAAGGAAGAAAGGCCAGCTCGGAAGAGAGGAGACCCACAAGGGAAAGGAGGGGAGAGGGAAAGGCTTTACAGTTGGAAAAGAGCAGATGACATTGAACAGGGTCACGGAGTACGGAAAATGAGCCGGGAGATTGAAAGGTTTGGGGGGAAGAGCTGACTTTGAAAACATCCCTTGATCTCTCTTCCTTCATTGAAATGTTTTCTTCACAAGGCCCAAACAACAAAAACATGAAGGGAAAGCTGCATCTACAGGCTGAAAATGAAGGAATGCTCATTCCAAAGTTGTATTGACTAATTCTCCTCCTGGAGCCTCAAATTTGATGGCACATCCATTTGTTTCCACCCCGGTTCAATGGCACAATCATTTGTTTCCATTCCTATTAGGAAAACGAGGCATGAGGTAAAAACCAGCCTGGTATAAACCTCTTCCCTTAAATTCCACACATAACCCACATTTCCTGCTCATTATAATGCAACTCAGAACCTGATCCAACACGCAGCCTCTTAAATCCCCCCGGGGCAAAATCGTCCGCTGGTTGAAATTTGTTTAAAACCATGGAAGTACATTTATTTTAACTAAATGAGGATCTGACTCCGAGTTCATTCTACAGCGAGTTAGCAAATATGAGGCAATGCTGGAATCTAATTCATTCAAGCAGTAGCCAAGGGCAACTCTGGACATCAAAACTCGTATTGAATTAGGAAGGAATGGCCCTGGGTTAATTCCCGGCATTACGGGATCTTTAGCACCACGTGGACAGAGCCACCAAAGATGTGGGTTTGGGTGTCACACGGTGCTCCCATCCAGGGATGGAAAGACAAAGATGGAATATCTGGATTTCCCGGGCTGAAGAGCAGCGCTGCCATTGGAAAAATCTATGAGAACAGTCAAACACCCCCTTCTTCCCCCCGGTTATTCTCCTACAGGATCAGAAACTGGGATTTCTCCCCAGCGCAGAATTCCACCTGCAGTTCAGGCCTGGGTCTTCTTCTTCATTGCTCCTCCTATCCCCTTCTTCTGTTTCTTGAGTGTTTTGGAAAAGCAAGGCCACGCTCCATTCCCAATCCTGCACATCCCTAAAGATGTTTGTAGAATCCCAGGATGGTTTGGGTTGGAAGGGACATTAAAGAACATCCAGTGCCACCCCCAGCCATGGGCAGGGACATCTCCCACTGTCCCAGGCTGCTCCAAGTTGGTCTTGGACACTTCCAGGGATCCAGGGGCAGCCACAGCTTCCCTGGGAATCCCATTCCAGCCCCTCCCCACCCTCCCAGCCAGGAATTCCTTCCCAACATCCCATCCAGCCCTGCCCTCTGGCAGTGGGAAGCCATTCCCTGGGTCCTGTCCCTCCAGGCCTTGTCCCCAGTCCCTCTGCAGCTCTCCTGGAGCCCCTTTAGGCCCTGGCGGGGCTCTGAGCTCTCCCTGGAGCATTTAAACATCCTACATTGGTAAAGCAACTTCTTGAGTCAGCCCAGAGCTGCCCCAGGATTCCGGAGGGTCCCTCAGCAGGGCCAGCACAGGGACAGTCCCTGCCCTGGGGCTGGGACAAGCCAGGATGTTGTTGATTCCCTGTTCCTCAAACAAAAACCAGTGAGAAACTTCCCCCAGTACCAAGTTTGCTCGAAATACGAGCACTTCTGCCAAAACACTCCACATCGGGTTTTTCAGGCGGTAGCAGAGCGAGGAAGTTCTCTCCACTGGATTCCTGCCCTTTGTATCCTGCTGTCCAACCTAGGAGACCACAGGGATGCAGAGTTTGTGATTCCATAAATGAGAACGGGGCAGATGCAGACACACAAATCAACCTCGCTCACCCAGAGCAATTAGAGCTGGCTCATTCCCGCACCTCCCCAAACATCCAGCATCCATAAAAGCGCCATTAGGGAAGCCTGCCATGTCCCTGAACTAATTTACTTAGTCCAGCAGTTATTTCTGCTCGCTCCTGCTCTCCAAACACAATTTCTGGAGCTTTCTGCAGAGAAATGACAGCAGATTTTGCCCGGGAAGGTGAAAATCTTGGCAAAAGTCTGTGCCAGGCTTCCAGTTCCTCTTTTCATTAGGCAGCGACTGGCTCCTTTTATTCCAGGATGTGTATCCAGAGGCAGAAGAGATCTCCCTAGTGGTTTCCTGATGCCATCCTCCCCCTCCTAAAAATAACCGATGGAGGCTGTTCCCGCAAGATTCCTTTCAAGCAGTGTGTGAATTGCTGATGGGAAGGAGCTCCTGCATACCAAAGCTCACGGAAAGCTTTATTCTCCTGCACGGGGAAAGGATTTATTTAACCAGAATGAAAAAGAGACAGAACACCAGACACGTGTCCTCCTGTCCAACTGGGAATTCCAACTGTCTCAATGATATGTAAATTGTATTTGGATTTAATGCGGGCCTCGTTGGAAAAGGGATGAGTCCGAAGAGCCCGTTCCTCGTCCAGCGCATCTGCTCCGGGTGTGCCTGTGGAGCCAACGAGCTTCTGTGGCTAAGGGTGGTCACAAATCATCCCTGCAATTTTCCCCTGGAATTAATTATCTATTAAATGGTTTTGTTCCCGTTAAAAGAACCCATTTGCCCCATGCAAAGCTGGTGTTTTGCTGAAAACAAAAGATAGCACCTGAAAATAGGAGTGAAATAGGAGTGTTTCATCCAGCTGGGAATTGAGGCAACCTCGTGGATTTTTCCCATTTCTAATTGTCTGGATGTCTCCAGACACGTGACAGCTTCCATGATGTGTCCAGTTCTGGGCTCCTCAGGATGAGAGAGCCCTGGAGGGGCTAGAGCATGTCCAGGGAAGGGAACGGAGCTGGGAAGGGGCTGGAGCCCCAGGAGCGGCCGAGGGAGCTGGGAAAGGGGCTCAGCCTGGAGAAGAGGAGGCTCAGGGGGGCCCTTGTGGCTCTGCACAAGTCCCTGACAGGAGGGGGCAGCCGGGGGGGTCGGGCTCTGCTCGCAGGGAACAGGGACAGGAGGAGAGGGAACGGCCTCAGGCTGGGCCAGGGGAGGGTCGGGTTGGATACTGGGAAAAAATTCTTCCCCAAAAGGGTTGTAAATCACTGTAAAGGGCTGCCCAGGGAGATTTGGAGTCCCCATCCCTGGAGGTGTCCAGGGAATGCCTGGACAGAGCAGAAAGCTTGTCCTGGAGTGGATGTTCCAGGCAGTAAAGAGGCAAACCCAGGTATCCAACAGCCAGTAAATCCCACATGGATGGGACATCAGATCAAACTCCCTCCATTCCCAGCTCCGATGGGACACTGAGATTCCGGTGATCCAGCTGTACATTCCTCCCTGCCGGTCTCATTCCATCCCCATCCCTGTGCTGAGCACGTTGTTAACACTGTAATTCCTCCTTTATTAGATCCAGGCATATAAACGGCATCCCTGGGAGCCCCGTGAATTTCCATCATTATTCCTTTACTGGAGCTGTGTTCCCTGCCCTGCTGAGACGCTGATCACCACCTTACCCCACACCCCTGTGGGACCCATTATTTATCTTATTCCATTTTACAGCGTGGAGTAAATAAATAGCATTAAAGTGCTAAATTTATTCATGGAAATGGGGCTGCGTTTGCATCCCAGAGCCATTCCTTAAATCAAGGAAATGCTGTTAATAGGCTGCAATGAAGATGTAAAACATTCATTTTAATATGGCTGTAATACAGGCAGATTGCAAGAGCTGATGATGACATTTCACACGTGGGGACAAGGACAGTGACACTTTAATACCTCCACTTCCTGGAATCAACTCCATCCCGTGCAGCCCAAGAGGGCTGTATTAATTATTACGGTGTCATCTTGAAGAAATTAATTCCACTCGTTATCAGAGGATGCACATTAAGCAACAACTGCTTGGCTGCTTGAGCAAATCCCACACCCGGGGAGGGGCCAGGAGCGCGATGACAACCAGATGGTGACACTTCCATTTCCATCCCCAAGCATTTTGTGTTGGCAGAGTTGGGTAGGACACAGGATGATCCTCACCAGGCAGAGGAGCAGAGCAGGGGCAGCGAAGCTGTTCTGTGCTGGAGGAGCTCATGGCATCAGTGGGAGAGCTGGGATTGAGTCCTGCAAGGAGCAGGATCCCATTTTTTGGTTCTCCTATTCAATTATCAAAGCTTTTTGATAAAGGTTTGATTGCTTTAATCAAAACACTGCTCCTTTCCTGGAAGAGTCCAAGGCCAGGTTGGATGAGGTTTGGAGAAACCTGGGATAGTGGAAGGTGTCCCTGCCCATGGCAGGGGTGGAACTGGATGAGCTTTAACATCCCAAACCATTCCATAATTCTGGGATTTATATCAAGTCTGTACCTTCTTTAAAATCTCTTCTTATGAATTAAAAATAAATTAAGTTTCCCCAAACTGATCCAGAGCAATAACACAGTGAGAGGAACATCTTGGTCCTTCTGCTGCACCGGACTTTGCAAAGCAAAACTGAGGCTTCCTTTAACTCCTCCTAAATGTTTCAAGTCAAATTTTCCCTGAAATGGACTATTTAAAGCTCCATGTGCTGTGCATGAGGACATTATTAAGTTATTCTCCTCTAAAGAAAAGATTACTTCAAGGAATGTTGGTCTTCCAAGAATTTGGCACTGGAGCCACGGAATCACAGAACGGTTCGGGTTGGGAGGGACCCTAAGGATCATCTCATTCCAACCATGGACACCTTCCCCAAGGATAGCTCCTGCTCTTCCCCATCCACTCTGGGGAATGCACCAGATTCAGAGCATAAAACTGACATTTCATTTCTCATCCTGATTTTATTTTTAACCTCCAAAAGTTCGGTGCCAAAGCCAAGCCACAGAACAGGTCACTCCACACAAACACCCCCCACCAGCTGCATTCCGGAGCTGTCCTTCAGAGCAGGCTGATGCTTTGTTTCTTAAGCCATTTTTATTAATTTGCATTATTAAAGCGAGTTTGAAACCAAAAATTAATACACAAGTGCCAAGAATGTGAGCACAGAACTCAGATAACTGAATTCACAGCGAGGGAAAGAGTAAGACAATGAACTGTGTCTTACCAAGGGATGGAAAGGGAAAACTGTATCCATTTGTTCCTTAGCCAAACTGCTATTTGCATTTATTCATGGGATATAATTATGGCTAGCAATCACATTTTCCCCTTCAGACTCACTTTTGGTTCATAATTTAATTCAGGAGAGGCAGCCAGAAGTGAAATTCAAAGTTGGCCACTACTGAGCCAAACTCAAAGAGAGTGAGCTCCAATTCTGTGCTTCTTTTGTGGGAGAAAACTTCAGTTTAGAGCCAGAACACAGCCAGGATTTCCCAAGATTTGCTCAGAAATGGCCAGGATCATCCTAAGCCCCACCAGGTACCTCCATCAGAAACTGGATTGAAACAACCAAGAAAACTCCTCCTTCCCAAAGACACCAAAAATCAACCACAGTCTACAGAAGATTCAGCTTTAATCTATGTTTGGTGATGGCCACACAAAGTAGAAAATATCATAAAAAGCAGTTTACTAAAGCCAAAGACCAGCAGACACAGACAAAGTAAACTTGGAAGAGTGAATGGGATGAAGCCAGCCAGCTCCAGGCTGGAAAGGAATGCTGTTGGGAATTCTCTGCCACACCCATGAGCGAAGCAATGCTGTGACAGAAAGATCCCTCCTGCCCACCTGGAACCATTTCTCTCCACAAGCCACAGGAAAATAAAATTTATAAATGTTAATGTGGTGTTTGGAAAGGTCAGGTCAGTATTTGCTGTGACACGAGTCAGGGGGAAGCAAATCCATCTCAGCATCAGGTCACCGTGGGACAGCAGTGACATTAAAGAGAGGAGGATCTGAACCCTTCCCCAAGTGAATTTGTGGCTGGAATAAGGTTTGATCCCCTTCCCTTCTGCTCTGGTCACTGGGAGGTGGCAGCAAAGCAACAGAAAGTTTAGAAAAATGGATTCTCGGTACAATTGTGATGCTGATTTGTACCAAAATGGTCAGAAAAGAGGAGGAGGCCTTAAAAAAGGAAAGCAAGATGGAAGTGGGGTGAAATTTCCATATTTATCCAGGATGGGCCGTGGCGGTGGAAGAAGGAATTCCTACTCAAGCAGGTTTAGAGGTCATTAGGGGAGGGGGGAGCAGAGCTGGTGCTGCCACTTTGGCTGGTTTTGACAACAGCTTCACCTTTTCCAAGGAAATTACAGAAACGTGGAATTGATAAAGGTTGGAAAAGACCTCTAAGTCCAACCATCACCATCATGTTCCCCACTAAACCATGCCCTCAATCCACACATTTTTTGAACATTTCCATGGATGGGACTCCACCACTTCCCTGGGCAGCCAGTTCCAGCACTTGACAACCCTTTCCATGGAGAAATCTTTCCTAATATCCAATCTAAACCTCCTCTGGCACAACTCAGAGTTATTTCCTCAAATGTCCAACCAGCCTTGATCTCGAACCTGAAATCCTTTGCTTCCACCCACCCATCTCCTTTCAGAAGCTTTCCAGGGGAAGATTCAACCCAAGGGGAAAAGGCAAAACAAGGATCTGATTCATCCAGACTTAGGGTAAGGGAAGAGGGGTCTCAACCTCACAGGGCTCTTCAGCACCTCCTTCCCAGAAGTTTCCCTGTTTTCATTAACTGTTGTGAAATGCAGCCAAGAGAAATGAAAATCATCCACCCTCACTGTAATATGTGGCTCAAAAGATAAAGCATTAAAATAACGATAATAATTATTCCAATAATAAATTATCCCAATAATTCAAGGAAATGAGGTCACTTTGGATATTTGACTGGAGAGGTCTAAGGAAGAGCTGTGAACTCAGCAAAACCAAAAGCTAAGGGACTTAAAGCAAGGAAAATCATTACCCTGAGACTGCCACAGGGTGAGTTTAACCAAAGGGGGGTTTTTAAACTTTTTATCAGTATCAGAATCCTGGGTTCTTCACCCAGAAGACATCATTTGCATGTCATCACATAATTATAATATACACATCACTTCCTTGGTGAATGCTGAAATCATGGAAATTCGAGGATCAATGGCAAAAATCAATGGTTTTGAACAACACCCACAAAGCCACCGGAGTTCCCATGGATGGAAAAGGGGAAGCGGGATAATGAGGCCATGTCCTTTCTGACACTTATTCCAGGAAGCAGAGAACTGGATCGTGCTCTCCCTTTCAGATGCAACTCAGAAGGTGAAAATGTCTGTTCACACTGTCCTCACCCCTGGATGGAATTTGTCTGTGGGAATTCATATTCCCACCTATTTGACACGCAAAGCAACAGCAAATTTCTCACCGTGGTTATAAATACCCTGAAGGAAAATGCGCACATTTCATTATCAGCTGAGCTTTGTCCTTGAGCGTGAGATGAGGAGGAGCCTGAGAAGCCCTTGGAAGGCTCGGACCTACTCAGGCCCACCCAATATCAGGAGGACCTGGAGCTGCTGGAGAGAGTCCAGGAGGAATCCACAGAGCTGCTCCAAGGCTGGAGCCCCTTGGGAGCCAGGCTGGGAGAGCTGGGGGTGCTCACCTGGAGAGGAGAAGGCTCCAGGGAGAGCTCAGAGCCCCTNGCAGGGGTGGAATGAGATGAGCTTTAAGTTCCCTTCCAACTCAGCCATCCTGGGATTCTGAGTGGGACACCTCCCAGTAACCCATGAATATCCATCTCTTTAATTCATCCTGCTCTGGACTCCATAAAAACAGACTGGACTGCACCAGTACCGAAGAGTTACTGCAGTGATTCATATTAGAATGAAAAGAATCTGATAATCCTCATGTTGTGCCCCAAAACCATCACAGTGTCCTCAGTGCAAGTGGGAGGATTTCGTACAGAAATACACCCAAAAAAAGGACAGTGATGTGTGAAAAGAGGGGGCACCATTTTCCTGCACTTTTTGTTCCACAGGAAACAGCTGAACAAAGGGAAAAAACCCCAGAGCATGGAAGCTGAAGCACAGGAAGCTGTGGAAGGCAGTGAATTTCCAGCTGGGGATTCTCCAGCTGCCCATCCCTGCTGGAACCACGGGGAAGCTTCGCTGCTGCAAAGGCCTGAGGATGCCAACCCCGCACCTCCATCCCTGGGTGCACTCCAGCACGAGCCAACCCCAATTCCTGACCCCCCTGAAGCAGCCAGGCTTCGTCTCCCTCCATAAAGCAACGTTCCCCGCTAAACCCAAAGTGACACCGGAGTCACCCACCCCTTGCCAAGCACTGGGCACAAATCCCTGCTGGGCCAGCCGTGTTTTCCAGCTGCTGCACCAGACAGACAACCCTGGAGCCTGAAACTTCCCTCCTTCCATCCCTCTCGGCCACCTCTGGGCATCAGGGATGGAGGTGAACAAAGGGAAAGCCAGGCTGTGCTCTGGGATGATGAACATTAATGGCCTGTGACACTGCTGCCCTCTCTGGGGTCACTTGTCACACGAGGTGGGAATTTTCCCCCCTAACTTTGTCAAGACACGGACATCAGAAATGTCAAAAGATTCATGTAAAAAGCACCTCCAGGCCAGGTTGAACGTGACTTCCATGCTCTTGTTTTGCTTTTCTTTTTCTCCCCTCAATATATTTTGCTCCTAAAAGGGGATTTTAAACGGATCACTGTAAAAATACACAAAAAACTCTTTTTTACACCTCCCCAACTACTCTGCTACTCCCAGCACCAGCTGGGTCCTTGTTCTCAGCCCACCTGCAGCACTACGGTTCCTTATTCCATTTCCTTGAGGGAATACCTACATCTCCTGTGGCTTTCAAAAAAAAAAAAAAAAAAAGAATTAACACTGGAGTTGTTTTTGTGCAATTATTTTGCAAAAGTTCCATATCAGTGCTAAAAAAAAAGAGCAACGAAATGACAAGGCACAGGAGATGGAAGAATTCAAACATATGTTGGAAATGTCACAAACAGCAAAGATCGGTGCAGCAAAAGCCACCAGAAAGCAGCAAGAACCCTAAAACTGCTAAATATAATTAAGTGTTTAATTAGGAAACCAAAGCATTACTAATATGTGCTTTAGAATTTGGGAATTCGAAGCATATAAACGAAAGCAAAACCTTTCTATTTCGGGATGACTTTGTGCAGCAAATGAATCTGTAAAAATAACTTCCCACGAAGCACAGTCTCAACAGCCTTGGGCAGCAGCACCACTTTGAGAACCCGGGAAAAAAGAAGTGTAAATAAGGCTCCCAAAATCCACCTCTCAGAGTCGGAGGGACAGAAAAGGGATTTATGTAAAGAATCTCCCTCTCAGACTTCTGCTTCAGTGGTTTCTTTGGAGCGGGGATGTCCTGGAGGAGATGGAATCAGAGATTTGTTGTGGCATTGCTTCAACGTGGACCTGCAGCAGAGGAATTGGGGAATTTGAGTCTAAAAAGAAAAATGAGGAGGAGAAAAGCTGCTGGCAGAGCACAGAACTGAGCCTCAAACTCCTAAATTCACCCTTGTTTCGCAGCCATAACCAAAAAGCCACAAATGGGTTAAATTCCAGCAGTTTTGTCCAACACTGTCCTACTTATTTGAAGCAGAGACAAAATGAAATCACTGCAGTGGAATTCCAAAGGGAGAACTCCAGTGTGAAGGTCCGTGAAGTGACAGCCACTAATGACTTCCGACAATTTGACTTTTTTTCCGTGTGGAGCTGCTGGGAGTTGCCGGCAAACCCGGGGAACTCTTTGGAAGTGCCCGTGAGGGACAGGGACACACGGACGTGGATCATCTCCCCAAACCACGGCATTCCCGAGGCTGATTCCAGCCAGAGAGAGATTTATGCCCATTAAACTCCATAAAAATACACTGCCAGTGCCAGTTATCCCAGCTGGGTTTGTATCAAAAGGAGAGGAAAACAGCGTATTTTAAATTGCCTTTGAAATTCATCGGGACACCTGAAGGTAAGACAAGTCTCCAACAGGATCCACCTGAGCTTTGGGAACTGGAAAGAATTTGAATTAAGATTTTATTTCAACTTCTGTTTCAAAGAAGAAAAATGTCACTGTTGTCACAGCACTGGATTTTCATCTCTATTTTTTTGCTAAAATACATTAAATTAGAGGAACAAGCGTTTTTTAAATGCCTGGGTTAAAGGACATTCTGGGTCAGGATTTTATGGAATTTGCCATGATGTCATTCCCATCATGAGACTACACATGGACATGTGCTTCCCTGGAGACAAATAAAAATATAAAGTCAATTTAAACCTCTTCATACAAAATCTAGGCTAAAAATACAGAATATACGCACACAATGTCTGAATTCATCTTTCAGTTGATGCTTTGTTATTCAAATAAATTCCGTATCTCAGTGGGTGTGGAGTTTGATGTTTCAGTATTGGGATATTTATCGTGGAATTATTGAATAGTTTGGGTTGGAAGGGACCTTTCCAGGCCATGGGCAGGGACACCTCCCACTGTCCCAGGCTGCTCCAAGCCCCAATGTCCAACCTGACCTTGGGCACTTCCAGGGATCCAGGGGCAGCCACGGCTCCTCTGGGAATTCCAGCCCAGCCCCTCCCCACCCTCCCAGCCAGGAATTCCTTCCCAATTTCCCATCCATCCCTGCCCTCTGGCAGTGGGAAGCCATTCCCTGGGTCCTGTCCCTCCAAGCCTTGTCCCCAGTCCCTCTGCAGCTCTCCTGGAGCCCCTTTAGGCCCTGCAAGGGGCTCTGAGCTCTCCCTGGAGCCTTCTCCTCTCCAGGTGAGCACCCCCAGCTCTCCCAGCCTGGCTCCAGAGCAGAGGGGCTCCAGCCCTGGGAGCAGTTCCAGGGCCTCCTCTGGACTCTCTCCAGCAGCTCCAGGTCCTGCTGCTGTTGGCCCCAGGGCTGGGGCAGCTCTGCAGGTGGGGTCTCACCTGAGGGGGGCAGAGGGACAGAATCCCCCTCCCCTGCTGTGGGATCAGCCCAGCACTCAGCAGGTTTTGGGTGCCAGCTCACATTTTTTCCATCTTAAACAAATCTTCGGGACACCAGGGCTGGAGGGAATTTGAAAAGGTGACAGTTCACTGGTGTTAATCCTCACAAAGCCAGAATATTGCTGCGAATCAGAATTAATTCCTGCAGCAGTAATGGCACTGTGACACGTGCTTTCATCAAAATTCAACTTTGCTGATTAAACATCTCCAGGAATTTGGTTGTTCTACATCAAAATTATCACAGTAGGTAAAGGTCACCGGGAGCCCACACTTCTATTCGTGAGACTCTAGGGTTTTTTTTTTTGCTCCCTCTCGCTGTCTTTGCCAGACGAGGCTCAGGCCTGGAGCCAGGAGAATACAAATTTGGGAGTTCAGCCTCCCCTGCTTCATTTGCATCTGTTGATTCATTTGGGTGTGGAGAGGAGGGCAATGCAAATCAGAACCTCTGCCTTCCCAGAGAGCCCTGCCCCATTTCCCATTTCTCACCAGCCTTCCTCACGCAGAATCAGGGGCAACACCACCTAAGAGAGATTTTCTCTCCTACCACAGCAGAGCCAGAATGAATAATGATCCCTCGGGGATTGACACGGGGAGGTTTTTCTGGGTAACACTTTAGTCAAGGCACACAATGCTTTTCAAACCCTGTGTGCTTTGAGGAACTCTGCAAAAGCTTTGATTCATCAACGCTCCGGGCATGTTGCTTGTTCTGCCAAGATTTTGGGAAGGTTTAGGGCACTGGAAGAATTTATGGAAAAGCCCAGCACCTCTGTTTTGTTTACTGATTGATTGGCATCTATAAATGATACTGTGCTCTCAAGAGCTGTTGCCTTCCATTCAAAGGACTCAGCTCCATTGCTTCAAAGATTGGATTTTGAGCATTGTAAAGCGCCTGATGGCGGGTAATTACAACAAATTATCTGAATAATTCTAATACTGCATCTACTCCATTACAAATGACAACCAGCAATTAAACCCATCCCAGCCTTTCAGCAAACTAAACAGAAAAAACCACTTCACTCTTGACCTGGGCGTGCCTAAAACTGATAATAAGCACCCATTCTGCTCACTCCAACAATAGTCCTCCATCCTTGACAACTTGTATTTGTTTTTTTAACAGGGAAGAGGAGGTAAAAATTCCCCCTAGGAGGCTCCCAAGGGATGCACATGGCAGATCTTGTCCCATTAGACAATGGGAAAAGCGGGTTTTGCGTGGTGGAATAAAGAACCCCACAGGTGACGGGGTCAGCAGTGGGGACTTGGGTGAAAAGGCAGCTCAGGGGAGCTTGGATGAACTTTTCTATCATAAAAGGAAGAAGTTTGGCACGTCTTGCACAGAGCAAAGATTGACCTGGGAGCAGAAAACATGGAGAGCTTGTGGCTGTTCCATCCCTGGAAGTGCCCAAGGCCAGGCTGGAGGGGGCTTCGAGCACCCTGGGACAGTGGGAGGTGTCCCTGCCCATGGCAGGGGCGGCACTGATGAACTTTAAGGTCCCTTCCAACCCAAACCATTCCATGATTCTATAATTCTATAATTCTATTCTATTCCAAACACTCAGTGCCACGGAGGACTTGGAATAAGTGCCTGGGAAGGAGATGAAACAACCCTTCAGGAGCCAGGCAAAGGCGAGCCAGCGAAATCCCAATATTGAGATAAGACAGCAACCAGCAATCGAGGGATTCCCTGCAATTCATCAACTTTTATTACTTTTCATCAACAATTTGCTTTCAGTGCAGATTAAAGGCTCGGACACAGGTCCAGCCTGGTTGTCAGGGTGCACCACAAGACCAATTCTTCCCAACATCCCTCAGCCTGGGCCTATCAAGAGGAATGATTGTCTCAGTGATGGTTTGCAGTGACAAACTGCACAACTCCAAGGGATAAAATGAGGAATTATCCCAGACTCAAGACTTGCCTCCACCTTTTGCAAAGATGCAGCACGAGGGGATGGTTTTATTTCCTCCCTGCAAGATCATAAAGCTTCAGAGTGTATAAATTTTCCTACTCTGTGCAGCAGTTCTGAGTTTCTGGCCATCCACCAGACCAGGCTGTCACTCATCCTCTCCCAAATCCACCAGGATTTCCTCTGGGAGCTCTGGAGAGCTGCTAGAAAATGACACTTGCCAATATTTTCCCCTTCTCGTTGCAATTAGTGTCGTTTCTAGAAGGTCTCCAGTTTTTCTCCGTAGAAGGAACAATTCTGTCTTGTATCCCCTGAACGAGTTCCCTGTCTCGGGTAAAAAATCTCCAACTGGGGTATCCCAAAACCAAGGAACAGACAACTTTTGAGGGACCTGCACTTACTTAGCAGCATTATTTCACCTTACGGGGTGTAAGAAGCTTTAATTATCTTTTTTTTCACTTTGAAAATACTCTCTCACTGTTACTCCAGAGATAATGAGTTTGCTAAAAGTCACCAAAAATTATTAAACCTGATCACCATCTTCACATTTTACAGCACTGCTGGCACACATCTTTCTCTCCAGCTTTTTTATCCTTCAATAAAGCAGCCAAAATAAACCCTAAATAAGCAAAGCGGATTTGTGTTCCAAAGCATTCTGACATCATGTGGCATCCCACCACTCCATCGTTTCCAAGTATTATTGCAAGGATTGGTTCACAAACCATAATAAAGCTTGGAAAAAAGAGATGCTGTCCCTCCAGGCCTTGTCCCCAGTCCCTCTCCAGCTCTCCTGGAGCCTCTTTAGGCCCTGCAAGGGGCTCTGAGCTCTCCCTGGAGCCTTCTCCTCTCCAGGTGAGCACTCCCAGCTCTCCCAGCCTGGCTCCAGAGCAGAGGGGCTCCAGCCCTCTTTGTCACCCCAGTAAATTTGATTAAAACACCCCAGCAGGAGCAGGAGCAGAGCTGTCCCTGTCAGGCTCCAGAAGGACTCTTGGAGCTGTCACAGACCCGTCACACCTCCAGAGCAAATCCATTTGTAAAAATACAACTTGGAGAGGCAAAATTGGGATAAAATGGAAAATACGGAGCTCGATTAGTAACAGTGGGAATTTATGACTTTCAGATTTTCCCATTTATCCTAAATCTGCACAGAATTCAGGACCCTTCAACTCCACACTTCATCCACAACTTCCCTGGCAGTTCCAGCACCAAGATTTCTATGGACAGAGCAATGTCACACTTAGGTGTTAATGAATTTTGTCTCTGAAAAGTTTCGAAGTTACCAGAGGGAAGGAGCTGTGGAAGTGCTTATCAGTGACATTCCGCAAAGTGCAGTTATTGCTGATCTATCTGAAATTCAAGATATCCGGGACCCAAAATAACCAAACTAAAGGCCAACTTCTGGCCTGAAAAATGTATTTATGCCTATTCTGCAGATCTCTAAAAGTCAACAGAATTTAAAGTTAAATCCCTCAGGAATATCCCACCAAAAAGTTATTTTGTGTCACCACCTGGTGACTGAAAAACCTGTTTTTCCTGGTAAATCCCTAAAAGGCTTTTCCCAAGGTTCTGCCAGGACCTTCCTTTTGCCACGTGCCCATGAAAACCCTGCAAGTGTTTGTGGAGCCACAGCTGATGTTTCTGAACCAAATAATCTCTATAAAACAGGAATAAATGAGGGTCCTGAGCTGTAACATCCAGGAATTCAGCAGAATGGGAAAATGCAGCTTAGTGGTGAAGGAACTTCAAACCCATTATTTGTAGCTCAGCTCAGGAAACTGAAAAGAGGCGAAGAGTTGAAATAAACAGTTCCGATTATCATAAATGAAAATTAAATACTTTGAAAATCTCCTTTCTTTCCCTTTTAGCATCCCTGGAGGAGACAGAAATTCACCTCCACGCTCCGAGGGAACAGCTCTGGTTTCCCCAAACCACAACACTTTAAGCTGTACGAGAGGTTTTAAAGAGCTTTGCGAAAACCCTGCAAGAACAATCCAGCTAAAGCACAAAGCTGAGAGTTCCTGCAGGAAGTTCCCAACTCCGAGGGAATTCCAGCTCACTAGGAAAAGGCTTTTCCCAGCAAACCCTTGAGCTAAACACCACCACATTGATGTCAAATACAATAATGACAAAAAATTAAATTATTCATCTTTCCTTTCACACTCCTGTTGCTCTGATGGCTCCGTGGGGGATGTGGGGTCCAAAAGGCACCGTCATTCCCGGCTTTAGATCTCTGCTTTTAACAGCAAATCCTAAATACAGCAATCACCTTTTTTTGTTCTCATCAAGCCCCAGCTCTCCTGTCTTCAATATCAAAAATTCATAAAGCTTGATGAAAGCAACCACAGGCATTGTATAAAAATGCTTAAGGTAATAATACCATAATGTGGACTTAAACCACAGTGTTTCCATCCCTGGATTTCCCCCATCCAGGGAAAACCCTCACTGAAGTATTTTTTTGAACGGCTTCCACAGACAGATTACGAATTTAGAATTTGTCAAGTTTTCTTCCCCCCTTTTCTTCCACCACAAAAACGAAAGATGCTTTTCTGGTTCTGCCATGGGAGCAGCTCCTCTGTTGCTCTGCAGATTTTTTTAGCAGTGTCAGAGGAATACTTCCTGTATTTGAAATGAAAACTGGGGCTATTAAAGCAAGTTTTAGCTACTTCTGGAAGTTCACTCCTCAATACCACAGGAGCTGCTTGAAAGGCATCAGCTCCTGCATGGCAGAATCTCACCTTGTGGTTGAGATTTGTAGTGTCTGATAATTCTTGTGACACGTGGTGGCCTTGGCAGTGCTGGGTAATGGTTGGACTTGATGATCTTAGAGGGCTTTTCCAACCTGAGTGATTCTTAAATGTGGATCTCAGTGTGGAACTCAGGTTTCTAAGAGAGACTTCTAATTTTGTACCTGAGATGGTTGAACTGAAGCAATGGATCCGTTCTGCCCTTCCAGCTTTGCTCAGAACTTCCCTGGCTACATGGTCAGCCCTGAGCTGCTCAGGGAATTGGATGAAGTCATCATTTTAGATCCTGACTGAACTGCTCAGTTCCCAAGGAATAAATAAATCACTGAAAACTCACATGATGTGATCAATCCCTCTGACAAAATAAGAATAACAGAGCTCAGCAATATGGGGAAGCTCGATCCTGCTCCATGAGAACACGAGTGAAATGCTGGAAGTAAATTTAAGGTTTCCCAGAGAAGCTGTGGGTGCCCCTGGATCCCTGGAAGCGTCCAAGGCCAGGTTGGAGCACCCTGGGATAGTGGAAGGTGTCTCTGCCCATGGCACGGGTGGCACTGGATGGGCTTAAAGGTTCCTTCCATCCCAATCCATTCTGTAATTCCATAAAGGAATGAGCTATTCCTGCTTTGTTGGCTCAATGAACACAAGCCTGGTTCAAAGTACCTCATTACCATGGAATTACATTAACACTGTTTTCAGCTATTCAGCCCAAGCTCTTGCAAATGTCAAAATTTCTCTGTTCCTTCAGCTTGTATTTCATCCAAAGGGAAGGAGGAGCTGGAGACATGTGAAATTTCTGACAGGCTGTTGATTTTCCCTTTGGATGAAGCATGTTTGAAAACTCCAAACTTGACTGATCTGCTGAAGCACAGTCTCTGACAGACAATATAAAATCAATGCCTCACATATTAAGAGGGTTTTTTGGTTTTTTTTTTGGCGTGTGAGAGTTTTTGTTTGTGTGGGAGGTGGCGGCGGGGGAGGGGTGGGGATCGCTTTATTTTCTGTCATGGAAAATGAACAGCCTCACCTTAAGGTTTTTATAAACTGTCATCTTTAATCAGACACACACAGCAAGACTGTCAGTTCTCATAAAGCATCGGGGGGGCTAAAAAAAAGGCACAAAATGTGAAGCTGTTCCCCATCCCTTCCCCGTTCGAGTCCCTCATCCCCGCGATGGCCCCAGTCAGGAGGAAACCTTTTCTTAGCAGTGTCACAACAACGAGCTCTGCTGAGATGTGTCTTCATCATTCAGCAACGCCGACTTTGTGAGGGCTTGTCAGGGAGAAAAAGGGTTGGGATTCGCCTGTGAGGAACATCCATCCCTGCTGCTGACAGATAGAAAGTACTGAGCGTCAACAGCGAGGGACTCGTCTGCTAAAAGCCTCCTAAACACTCATTAAACGCGGGGCGGGGGGGGGAGGGAAAAACATTCCGTAGGTGGGTGTCAAAATTGCTCCCTTAAGATTCCCATTCAGGTCAGTGGAAGGAAGCAGAGAGCGGATGAGAAGTTGCATCAGGCATTTGTCACGCTCTGAGAGGAGGATTGGCACTTCCAAAATAAAGCTGGGAGTATCCAGGGGAAGGCTCTCCTAGTGGAAGGTGCCTTGCCCATGGTGGAGAGTTGGAACTAAATGATCTTTAAGGTCCCTTCTTTGTTTGCAATGTTTAATTCCGTGTTTCTGTAATAAGGATTTGAGATCTCTCGGTGCTGGGCACTGTTGAGGCCCCTTGAGGGCTGTGTCCAGTTCTGGGTCCCTCGTGACAGGAGAGCCCTGGAGGGGCTGGAGCGTGTCCAGGGAAGGGAACGGAGCTGGGAAGGGGCTGGAGCCCCAGGAGCGGCTGAGGGAGCTGGGAAAGGGGCTCAGCCTGGAGAAGAGGAGGCTCAGGGGGGCCCTTGTGGCTCTGCACAAGTCCCTGACAGGAGGGGGCAGCCGGGGGGGTCGGGCTCTGCTCGCAGGGAACAGGGACAGGAGGAGAGGGAACGGCCTCAGGCTGGGCCAGGGGAGGCTCAGGTGGGACACTGCAGGAATTTCCTCATGGAAAGGATGGTCAGGCCTTGGCAGGGGCTGCCCAGGGAGGGGTTGGGAGTCCCCATTGCTTGGGGTGTCCAAGGAATTCCTGGATTTGGCACTCAGTGCTATGGGCTGGGGACAAGGGGGGCATCGGGCACAGCTTGGACTTGATGGTCTGGGAGGGCTTTTCCAACCTCAGTGATCCCGGGATTCCGTGATCTGCTGATCTGAGCCTCGTCTGTCTCACCACAGAGAGGCCCCATCTCCCTGCCCGAGGGAGCAGGCAGAGATTCCCCACCTTGCAGCAGCAAGAATTCCATTAACTAAGTGATATTTTCCCACCTTTTGAAGGGGATCTGTTGGAATGTAAGACTTGATGAAATCTGGAGGGTTCTGTTTCTAAGGAGTCACTACCTTTAAAAGTTTCCAAATCATGTTTCCTGTGCACTTAACAGCACCTCAGATTTTTTTTTTACTTAACCCCTGATCCTCTGCACATTACTCAGACTCAAACACAAACTTCAGGCAGTCAATATTCCAAGTTCCCTCTTCCAGCTTGAGTCAGCCTTATTGATTTCTCTGAAATCAAGTATTTTAGGTTTGATTCAAAAAGCTAAAGGCATCAGCTCTCATTATTTAGCACTATTTGTGCCACAGAGGGACTTGACATTTTCTATCTACTTCACTAATAATAAATAACCCTTAGACTTCAAAATACCACATATTTTTCTTAACCTATTTGGTGGGATTTAGCATAGTTTAAATGTAACAAAGTCATCTCATTTTCACACTCCTTTTGCTTCCCCAAACCCACACTCCCTGAATTATCAAGTATTAATTTTATAGTGTGCAACCACAAGATATTACAGCATATTTTAAAATAAAACGAGGTGATTATTATTATTATAACAGACACACTAAAAGGGGTTATTGGTGAGAAACACAGGGGTTCTGAGTCATACACTGAGTTTTAGATCAATTCAGTGATTTAGTTTCGAACACCAGCAGCAGTTGATGCACAAAGACCAAAGGGCTTTGATGTCCCATGACAACTTTGCTGTCCCCTCCCAACATTTTCAAAAGAAACGGGATTTAAATTCCACATCCAGCACCTTTTATCTTGACATGCCCTGAATTCAACAGCAGCTTGACAGGATTATTCCCATAAAGCATCCCTGCTCTACTCGTGCACCTGGGTGGATGCACACGTCCTGCACCTTGTGCACTTCCGAGGACAGGGAATTCCTAGGATCTGACATTTGACCATCAGCAGCTGGAGAGGAACATTGTGATGTCAGCAGGCAGCAAAAGTCCATCACCACCCGCCCTGATTAGTCCCTACAGCATTTTTTTATTTAATAACAGAGCAATCCCTCTTTTATTTGCATTAAAATAACTGGAAGAAACAGTTAATTCCAATTTTGCTATCAAGCCTACTGCTTTCAATTATGGAGACTGGAGAAATGAACAGAAATACTTCATTTTACATGAAAATGTCAAACTATTGCTGCTCTCTTCCCCCCACTCCCATCAGTCCCAAATAACAAGAGGCAGAAAACTTGGCAGTGCCTGGACACACCCCAGAGCATTTAACTTTAGTCTTTGCATCCCAAACAACACCAGCAGAGGCAAATCAGGAATTCTGGTCTTCCTTCACCCCTGGGGGGTTTTGCCTACCCCAACACACCAACTCTTTGTTTTTCACTTTCTCCCCAGACTCTGAAATCCAAGGCAGTGATCAGGACATCACTGGCACATCCCAGTCCTTCCCACCTGGCACAGGGGAGATCCCAACAGACCCTGTGGAGATCCAGAGGGTGCCAGGATAATTTCTCTGCCCCACTCCTCCTTCCCAAGGTCATGTCCTGGTGGGAAGTGACTCTTCCTTCCGAATCAATGAGCACTTGGTTTTCTCCTCCATCCTCCAACCCTTTTAATTGCTGCTTGATCCTAATGAAGTGTGGCTGATGGTAATAAATGGAAACCCTCCCGGCCTCAATATCCAACACCCAGCACCGTTCAGCTGCGTTTGCCTCAGCACCACCATTCCCTCCATCTCCCACCCTTCCCATTCCTCCCCCTCCAGCCTCGAGACTGCAGACATCTGTTCCTCAATTGTCTGGTAATAAACACACTCTATAAAGCATATGTAAAATGATTATTACCCCGAGGAGCCAAGTGCCTTTCAAATGCCAGCTGAAACAAATAAACATTTAAAATAAAAAAAAAAAAAAAAAAA